>JAMKCH010035567.1:0-31456 GCA_023653785.1 Ophioderma brevispina
GATATGAAAGCCTGGCACTTGCACATACACCCCATCAAGTACCGTGGGAAACAAATTTGCAGTTTTGATGGTAGACGCAATAATGCATGTTGCAAAGCCCTATTCAATGCTGTGCTAATATTGATGGTTAACCACTAAACGGTGGTTTTTTGTTTATATCTTGGGAATGAAATGGATTTGAGGGCTCAAATTTCAGGACGACAATGAGAAAAATACGGCCTTTCATCTGATATCAAAATCGATACTACTTCCGGGTAAATCAGGGGGGGTCCCAAAGACAATCGGAACACGCACCTTTAAGCGAAACCAATCGATAGAAGAAAAGATGCTCCAAAAAGATAACTACATTCCTAATGCTCAAAAAGTCTCCTGATGACCCCTAGTTAATTTTGCTTAGGAAAATAGACATTTGCGTCAGAGTGACTGCATGTGGCATCAGTTGTTGTTGTTGTTTTCACTCACTAAATGCAGCAAACATAATATGATAATGGAGTGCATATGCTCATTATAATACTTTTGAGCACCTTAATTCTGGTTACACCGTTTCAGGAGAATCCACCCGTCTGGGTTTTAAATAGAAGTCTGTGGTTTCGAGATGAAGTGGAGTTGATACAATTGGGTATAATAACATCTTCAGACCTCAATCAAGGTTTTTACATGAATTGCACTGGACACACAGGATATTCTGCAAAAGAAATAAGCTTCTACTACAGATCAATCCGTAACATTAAATGGTCCATTCATAGTTAAGAACAAGTTTTGTATATCTGTTTGCCTTGTGACAATCATTAAACATGACATCCATGCGAAAGTAGGACATAAATGGCTTTGTACCCACATATGCTTGGCCTTTTTCCCACAAGCACCGTCACAGTCCTGATGTCATCACTCCTATGAAATCCTCACATCTCTTTACCTTCACTTTGTTAGGCAGTTGGAGTTAGCTGCTGTAAAATCAAAGGCCTAGCCAGCACAAGCAGGTATTCAAACACTATTAATTATAAGCAAACCTTATTTTGCTTTTGCTCTCTGCTATCTGACTTTTTCAAACTGTCTTCTCAACCAAGCAGAGTCTTTATAGAACCTGGGATCTCCCAGTCTTAAAGCAGTTCTTTTGTAATAGTAATAATAGAACACAGCACCTGCAAAAATTTAAAGGAAAAATAAAGAAAATTGTTAAAAATCAATATTGTGTCTTTAAATTTAAATTTCAGTAAATGGATTACAGTACACAATTTACACAGTACACTATTTAGATACCACATACAATTAACTGTTTTGACTGTAAGGTCTAAAGTGCATACTTATTACTAGGCCAAATCAGAACACAGTGGAGGGCAAATCATAACAGAGACACCCAGGGCAAATCATAACAGAGACACCCAGGGCAAATCAGAACACAAACCCAGGCCATGACAAAACAAATGCAAGCAAAAAATCACAGCACAAACCTATGCCAATATAAAGCATACCAAGATTGGGATAATAGTCCCAGATAAGGGTCGAATTGAACATGTTAAATTAAATTTACCCAAGTGACTATGTTGGAAATGACATAAGTGACCCTCCCCTCCAGACATGACCGCTTGATCCTCATATAATAAACCCTCAAAAATGTCCGTTTAAATGAAACATGAGCACAACTAAGTTTGAACAGATGTCCACCCTTCACTAATAAAATGATACACACAGTTTAACCAAAAGTGTTGTACCACATGCCCACAATAAGTGATCCTAAGTAACTCCTATAAATTACCTTTATCTCCACATTGTACCCCAAATAAGGCCCCTGCCTCAACCATAGGCAAGCTATATCAATCCATCCTTGCATTAAAAAAGCTACACAAAATTTCAAGCATATAATGACCCCTCGCGTGACTACTAATGACCTTTGACCTTCCAAATCTGTATGCCACTAAGTCCATTTTCCATACTAGGTACCAAGTATGTATGCACCTAAGCCATCATGCACAAAAAATTGCAACAAATTGTAACAATAAGTGTATATGTACCGGTACCAATGCTGAAATGCACACATGCACACACACTCACTCGTCAACACAACTCACTCTTCAGCCACACACTCACTCTCACTCACACCACTTATACTGCACCACACCACTGATCTCTCACACACACCCTTATTTTCCTTGAGTACTTCTGAGGACATCAAGAAGAACTGTCTAGTGCCACAACCATGGGGAAGCATTCGAGGACCAAAAGACTTTCTTTTGTCGGGTCACGAGAGCCAAACCGTGTCTCCACACAGGCACTTATGGTATTATGTTCTAAAGAATTCTTGATGTCAGGTTCTCAGTCACATAGCCAAATCTACCCCACCCCCATACAAACAGCTTCCTTCACTATACTCTGGGGCATCTAAAAAAAAAAAAAAAACACCCTCGTTATTACACGAAAACCCACTTTTGGGGGAAAAGTCCAAGGGGGTACTGAAACCCTTCTGGATATTGTGTTGAAAGAAATTTCTTTGGGTCAGGTCCTTGCTAAACCTTCCCCTATCAATCAATGTTACATCCAAAATCTGTTTAGAAAGTTCAATATAAATAGGCACACATTCAAATAAATGTACTCACCCACTCCTGAAACACAATAAGGGCTTGGTATCATCATTCCAGATATAACGCATTTACATTACCCCACCTCCAGCGTCTGAAAGGGCAATTTACCAATTTGGCCTTATACTGTTACAACATCTCAATGGTCCCACAATGTATATGGTTTGGAAGCAGCATTATTTTATATGGAACAATATCAAATCGGTTACAGGTGCAACGAGAGATTTTGAAGGCACCCAAATATCGTGTCATAATAGTAATTTCATACAGATTACAGATGTAGACACTCAAGAGAGTTATACCTTGTATTGGCTACAGAATAGGTCTTCTAACTTAACAGAGAGGATAAGGTGATTTTGAATTGCTTTCATATTTCAGTATAACACATAGGCTGAATTCATGCGCCTATACGAAATTTAGAAATTTCACAATTTTTGTACCAAAGAAACAGTTCTCAGCTTAATCCTTTCAGATGGGGATTTGATGGAAAGTTGTACATCAGGGCAAAAATCAGTACTTTCGATTTTTTAGGGACATCCGATATGTGAATCTCTTGTTGCACCTTTAAAGTATAATAAAGGTCATATATAGTTTCAGTATTTTTTTTAACATTCCTTTTAATCATCCAAATATGCTGCTTTGGGAGAATTTCCAGTTCATTTAATACTAGCATCATTGGACCATAAACACAATATTACCACACAAAAATATCATCCAACGTGGAAATTTGCCTCATTGTGTTGACTTCAAAAGCTGCCTATAAACATCTCTATTATTCATCATGATGTGATGTTCTCAGGAAGTAAATTTGATCGATTATAAATTGCTTTACCTCACAAAGCTCCAAACCTCCATTTCATATTAATTGTGAACTTTTTATAGTGTATCCCAGAAAAAAAGCACATGTGATCATTAGGAACTTTTTATGATTTCTAAATTTAATCCACTTTCTTTGACCAGAGCAGCACATTCAGTGTGAAGTACATGCTAAACATTGAAAAAAAACACACATGCTGGTAACTTGATCCACTTTACGCATTTGAAGAATATCTTCCAGTGTGTGAAGAATCTTTAGGTTGGATCATCGTCGGCTACAGCGTCGTGCCCAGATCTTGTTATAATAATTTGGTGTGGATGTTTTTATCAATACAACCTTTAAATACATTTCAACAAGACTTGATATTATAATACATTTTCAAAATCCCATAGAATTTGTAAATGGACTGACTTTGGCAGATAATGGAGCAAAATGGGGCAAATTTGTGAAATCTACACATTTGATATCTTTCTGAAGTAATTGATGAGTTGGTGTTTCTCTTTTATGGTTATAGAAATATCAAACATCCATACAGTTTTTAATTTTTCTGTCATCAAAAACAAAGAACAGATGGTCACAACAACATTATATTATTAGTACTTTTCCAATTTTGGTTGAGCATTTCTTAAAATACTGAAGTGAAGTGCCCACTTTTCAGAAATTTTCCTAAAATGAACTATGATCCCCTTGCTGATAAATAAGGTGTCATATGAAAAGAAATCAAATTTGGACACGCATGACACAGCGGATACAGCGACCAACTCGTGATCAGAGGGTTGTGGTATCATATCCAGTTGGAGCCAGCATGTTATTGAGTAAGGCACTTACCAGCATGTGCTCGGGAGGTAAAACACTTGCCGTGTGGGTGGAACAGCAACCCCCCCCCCCCAGTAAATTACACTTGAGCAAACAAATCCTAGGAGGCCAAATATCTATAAATCCTTATTAGCTCAAAGGGATTATTCATGTAGTGTTATGCAACACACAACCTTGGATTATGTGTGGTATTTACTGTAAGCCTAGATGCCAAATGAGAGACATCGGAAATAGAGTTTGTTCCCCAACTGATTGAGGATTAAGGCATTTGGCACAGGTGTTGACCAAGTTCCAAACAATTGGAAGCATCCAGTCTTATGGGTCTACGCAAAATTCCTCTGTTAAATTCCTACTTTTTAAATTCCAAATGTAGGTACTTTTTCTGTTTTCAACTAAAATGTTGGATTTCCCCCTTTTTCCCTGGTTTGATTCCCTGATGTTAAGTTGGGTTTCCAAAATTTGAAAATGATATTTGCCTATTAACCCTAACACGTCACCGGGGCTTCCCCCTATAAATTCCGCGAGTCTATTCGTGTCGTTTGACGTACGAGAGTCGATCAGAGTCATTTGATGACTTTCAGTGACACGAGGACATTTTCCCCGCAGAGGAATACTGGCGTAAAGTCGTTCACGGCCGAAATTCAACAGAAACCATTGGGTGTTCTACCGGCAAAACGTCAGTATAACGGCTGAGAATCAATGAGAATCATTTGATTTCCAAGGTCTTCTGCCAGCAAACGGTCCGAGAATCGATGAGAATCATTGACCGGAATGTACGCTCTACTCCCAGGTGTGCAAATTTGACCTTGACACATCTGCTAAATTCGGAGGGGCCCGAATAAGCCCACAGTGGGGGGAAAACCCTGTGGGACGTCGGTTAGGCGGTGCATCGTGGGATACAATATGGCGACGTAAATTCACATTTACGTGCGTGGACGTCTCAAAGTCAATGAGAATCATTTGGTTTTCAACTTCTCCTGCGGGGAAGTCGTTCTAGAATCAACCAGAGTCAATGGTGTGTTTTACGGGAAGACGTCCAAGAATCATTTCAGGTAAAATAAATAGTTTTTGACGTCAGAGAGTCAATGAGAATCAATTGGCGACCCTTGGAAATTTTGAATGATTCTCATTGACTCTCGGACAGGTTAGGGTTAATTAAGCTACTGGGTGTCCACCGCATTGAGCACAGCTAGGCAATTTGCTGTATACCTACCATGGTCCATATATGAAGGCCAAGACACAGCATGAAGTAGATGAATAAGATAGCTATGGTGAACTTAAATTTTTTAACCAAGTATCCAACTAAACCAGCCTGGAATACGTAGGTATTGAAGAACATCAGGAAGACAACTATGGTAGCAAATATCAGGCAGATATCCTGAACACTGCAAAGAAAAAAAAACACAACACACCAGACATTTTACTTGAAGTTTTAGTCCATCCAAATCACAAACTGTCATCCACATTTCCAATAAAATGTTTCCACTTGATTTGGAGCCAAAACACATAAATGCTACAGATAATCCACAATTGCAAATTAGATTCATAAAGCCTGTTGGTTTTCAAACATTTTGTCAAATTTTAGTCTGATTTGACTAAACTAGTTTCGTGTGTAACCCTTATTGCAAGCTTGCCCATCCACATTTCCTTAGTCATATACTATGTTTGCATTGCCTCTTATTTTTAGAACAGTTTTCTGGAACTTTTGACAACTCATGCTAGAGCTAATTACCCTGTAGCTACAATAATAGTAAAAATCCATTGTGGGAACTTGCCACATAGCCCACATCGATCGTGATTTGTGTTATATGCCTCTTATGCCCAATCTCTTTAGAAATCTATGTAAATTTATTTTTTTTTTAGAAAAATGGATATTTGCCCAATGAATTTTAAAAATTTGCCACAGACTGTACAAATGGAGTTCATGATGGAATAAATCAATCCAAATCAGTTAGTGCCAAAACTGTGTCACCACTGATATTTTTTGTTTATGCTGGTGTTGTCATTAAATGAACTTTAAACAGCTATGGCTAACAAGAAACACAAGCCTTGTATTGTAATTGCCTTTTGCTTTCAAACCAAACCTGGCAATTCCTATGAACTCCATAGACTATAGCCAAATAAATAACAATTACCTCTCAATTTGCAGTGATGCTAACAACCACCACCATATGGGTTGGGGATATCATAACAATGAAAAATACATCGTCATCCCTGGACCGCGAGTGTCGTCTGGCCGTCGCGGTTTGTGAATGGGGCCAAAGTCACATGAGGTCACCAAGGTCACATGCAGTCCACCAAGGTCACATTCGTCCCAACATGTCACCCCACCCTACCCCCCCCCTCCTTTCCCCTATAAAAGTTTAGCCTCATCATAGCCCTCGCGGAACTCATACGCATGCAATATAGTTTAAGGGTTCACATTTTGAGAACCGGCCAAAGAACACATAGGTCACTATGTCACCAACATGTCCCCCGCGCCGCCAGGTCTTTCACCAAGATACATCATCGTAACCCTTATGGAACTCATACTGCATGCAATAATAAAGGTGAACATACATTTTGGGGCCCACAGACACACCACCATAAATTACACAGACCTATAAATCCCCATGTGCCTTCTGCAATCTTGCAACTACACAAAAATCGTCAACTGAAAGATAGTCACCTAAATGCTCAATTCCAAGTTTGAGATGAATCAAATTATTCGCTTTGATGCGTTAAACATTTGTGTGTACTAACATGCTATAGGATACTGTGGTAACAAAAAAAATTCTGGATACAGAATTTTATAACAGAATTGTGATTTTTCTATATGAATGACTTTGATTTGAGCTATTGCTATTTCACACATTACTGTATATGGACAAGCATACGTATAGCAAAAAAAACGGGAAAGTTTCCCAGTCGGCCTTAAAGTGCAGATGATATTTTTTAGGATACAAATTTCTCTCAAATTTCACTGGATCGGTTATAGACCACCTACCGTAGAACTTTTCACCAAGTTTAATGGACAAACAGGTGCAAAAGAAAAACCGCAAACCTGGTTTTGTGAACTTGCCTGCTAGCTGACGTTCCCATAGAAAACCCATCTTTGACTTTCTGTCGTGCACGAGAAACGACTAATCATCATCTTATTACCTAAAGACGGCCGTATTTGGCTTATTCACTTCAGGTGTGATCTAATACATTGGTACGTATCCAATTATATGTAAAAAACCTGGGATCGAGAAAAATTGGGGCGCTTCTTCCTGGAAATCTCCTCATGTCTCTTTAAATTACTCAAGCTTACATGCAAAGCACTAGTGGGTGACATTAATTCTATCCTCAGCAGGTCCACAAGAAGGCATTAACAAGATGTCAACCAATATGAAGCACATACTCAGATAAGCACTCCACGTACTGGCCGACCAACATCTTCCCCTTCGGCCTGTTGGTCACTGATCTAATTCAGGTCGCAAGTAAGACTGAAGTTTCCATTTCAGATGTGTGGCTGCAAGTAACTTTTTAATTGAGGATTGTGGTCAGAGTGTACATTATCTTAACAACCAAAAAATAACAAGGTATGCCATGTTAGTTTTTGCAAAATTAAGAAAAAAAAACGGTTTTAAGCATAATCATGTAATTTTTAGCCCTCCTATGATTTACCCTGGCACCCCCCTGGTTTACATTACGGTACACAGTTAGAGAATAACCGATATGATCGGTATTCTTGAAATCCGGCCGATTATGACCGTATCGGTATCTGATCGGTGTCGGCAAAATTCTCATTTTTTACAGATTTTCTATATCGATTAAATTAAAATCAAAGAGGTCCAAACTTAATTGAATTAAATTGTTCCAAACTAATGGCCAAATGGTGAAAATAAATCGAAACTGAAACAATTTATTATTTTATGTACACAAGAGTGTGTATGTTGTTCCTAACTTACTATTTTGCCGTTTTAGTGGTTTACCTCTAGAAATCAATCTGCTACTTTCTGGCAGCTTTTGGCTGTCAAAAACGGTGATGATAATGCAAAAAAGTACACAGAAAAAAATCGGAATCGGAAATGAACCGATTCTGAAATTTTAAAATCTGTAATCGGTAATAACAGATATTAGGGTGATCGGTTAGACACTAACCACAGTATACAACAACTTTCATCTTAAAACTCGTCCATATACCACAATTTACCACAAAATTTGATTGTGAGTGCTGTAATACCGACTACCACAAGTTATCACAAAATTATATGATGTAGTATTTTGTGATCTAAATCTTTGTGAGGATTTTGTAAATTATGCAATTATTTTTGGTATACCGTTTACCTGTATAGTTTAAACGTTCCCCTCCATTTTTTAGCTCAAATTTGGGCTGCGAGGGCACTTTTCTAAAACGTGTGCATCACATGAAAAATGTCAATTCCAACATTCCAAAAATTGAGAAGGGTTTTATTCTTAGCACTTCCTGAAAATTTGACTTGGATGCTGTTGCTGTTTTGAAACTGCAAGCTTTTTAGTGCAACAAAAATACTGTCCAATGAAATCTACACACTTATATAATATGAAAGTTTGACAAGTGCCAAGTGTTCCACGCTGGCCATCATTACGACATGACCGAGTCTGAGATCAATTTCTTATTTTTTTAACCACTCTAAAACGTAAAACGGTAAAGGCATGAAAATACATGTTGCGTGTATGCCTTGAAAACATGAATGAAAAATGAATACAAGAAAACCCTATCTTTCAAGTCCTTCTTTACTATAGTTTGAGCAATAATTTCTTGGCCCCAGTTAGTTACAGTAACATGTAACTCAGTACTAAGATACTGAGTTACAGCACGTTGGCTTCAATGGCCTAGCCATTTTTCCCTGAACTCAGCGAAGTTCAACTTTGCAGAAGGATAACTTATCTTTAACTTTATTTTACTCACCCTCAAGTACGTCCATGGAAGCACGTGTATCTCATGATTCATATGAGATTGTTGATGTCAATTTTCACTTAGCTATTTCGGGAAAAATAGACATTTTTGTGGAGGTCTGCTCATTATTACCTTCACAGACCGTATCGTTGATAGTAATCGCAAGGACTCACGTGATTAGTAAGCACGCCACTGGCGAACTACGCATTCGGTGTTTTTTTCGCCGGTGATTCTATATTTCCTTGACAAGATGCTAAGCCACACCCTCTGCGGGGATATCTAGAGCCAACACTCGTCCGGGCGCGGGAGCTCCTTCTTTTAACATAAATTGACTAAATGCCGTTTTTACGAGGGGGTTTCTTGCCATGTTTTTTTTTTGTGTGCGTGTTTGTGTAATTTACTTTGGAAGAGAAGTCTAGGGATTCCGTCTCTAGTACCTGTCACTCATTGCTCAGGCGATCGACGTGTGTGGCCAGGCTGTGTGTGGCCGTATTTCATGGACTAGTCAGACGATGGTATCCAAGAAATCACAAATTTAGCCGTCGCCATTGTTTTAATACAAAAAGGGTTATTTCTGAATTGTTGGGCCGATTAAAAAATTATCCGATTCTTATAGCCCTCCCTCCTCACTTTTTGGGATAAGGCCAAACTTTTTTTTTTTGCAGTCCTGAAAGTCGGTGGGCTGGTAATATCAATTTTCGGTGAAAGTAAAAAAAAATTTAAAACTGCACTCTCTACTCACTTTTCAGAAGCCACTGTTACGAGAATCTAAAAATTAATGCTGAATGAATAACGGACAAGGACGAGGTCGCATTGTTGTTGTTGTTGTTGTTGTTTTTATTATAGGTTGAGGCACGCACTTACCCACATATAACCGCCTAAATTAGTTACTTATTAGATTAGACGCCGGCAGCGTCTGAATGTGTGTTGGAAACAGATTTTGTTCCTCGGTGGTGTGGTTTGTTTACCGTGTGTACGACCTTTAACCTCGTAATTTCATATTCCGGTTTCATCAACTCTGCTGGTCGAGAAATCGTTCCGTCCTATTTCTTCTCGAATTAACAATTTGTGATATCAAATTGCAAAACAAATGGTACATGTATGTACAGTAAAGTAAGCATTGCAAGAATTCACATGAATGCATGTTGAGTGCGTATTGGCGGTATTTTGGTCTCTGTAACCTTGCAAAGTTTGAGTTCATTAAATACCGTATGTCACTTTAGTACAACGAACTAGGACATGAGAATCATCTGTTCGATAATGCCCAGTGCTAATGATAAATGGATTCGAATGTCCTAGTTACTAGCGACTAGGCACCAGGACGCCGAGTCTGAAGATCATGACTAGATAGTCTAACTTTTGTATGTTGCCGTTATCGTTGGACGGATCTAGTCTATGTTTGTGCAGAAGAAAGCTCTTTTTAACACTAACACGGAACAGAGGCAATGAGACCAACGACAACTGTCCGGTCGGAAAATGTTTCTCGTATGCATCTCGGCCGTCAACAACTATGTTTTGTAGCGCAAATGTCGCAATGCGCCTCATTGCATCTGGGGCCGTCTTAACGAAGAAAATGACGCGATGTCCTTCGTTGCATTTGGGCGTCTTCCGGGAAAATTGACGCGATGTTTCGAGTTGCACCTGGGCAGTCTTCTTCCCGGAAAATGACGCGATGCTTCATCGTTGCACCGGGACGTCTCCAGGGAAATTGATGCGATTGCTTTTCAGCATTTCGGACGGTTTGCCGCAGAAGGCGCAAGGCGTTTATCAGGTTGGTGACACTGTGTACAAATGCCATAGACAATTTTGATTCGATGGTGATAGCGCCACCATTTTCGATAAGCATTTTTTAATTAGGCATAAACGCATTCATGACGTAAACCCGGAGATGACGTAGCATAATGCGCCACGCACGACTATGATTTAGCGTAGAGCGCCAACTCACGGAACTGGCGCACTTAAGCTGCAATTTCATGCAGCTCAGTGTGCAGTACGCATCCATTATTTATTTATTTTTATTATTATTACCCTGTTTTTATGCATTCGCCACGCGTGATGTTCAGCGTTGCATCTGGGACGTCTTTCCGGAAAAGGGCACGATGTTTTTCGTTGCATCTGGGCCGTCTTTCGGGAAAATGACGCAATGTTTTTCGTTGCATTTGGGCCGTCTTCCGGGAAAATGACGCGATGTTTTACGCTACTTATTCCTGTGCCGGGAAAAACGGCCGAGATGCAATGAAACGCAAACTTTGGCTCTCGTTGCATCTGGGCCGTTAAAAATAAAAATAGATTCCCTTCGTTGCATTTGGGCCGTCGGTCGGCAAAACGACCCGGTCCGGGTTAGGGTTAATGAAAATTCAAGGTGGTATTGTGCCCAAAATACAGGGTGAGTCAAAAAAACTTGACCCTGAATTTTTAAGTAACATATATCTAACATATGTGATATCATCTGAAAGCTTAGTTCATTATCTTTAATTTGCCTCAAAGATCATTCACATCGGTTAGGTATAGACCGAGTTACTGTCGTTTGAAGCCAGCAGTCGGTTTTCTGCACTGTACACGGAATCACATTTACTTAGTCGGACGCTGTGCATTCAAATGGGAATCCGTGGATAGGGTGAAAACCGGACTACTTGATTCAAAAGACTGTAGCTCGGCCTATACTTAACCGATTGGAATTATCTTTGCAGCAAATTAAAGATAATGAAATAGGCTTTCCGATGATTTCACATACGATATATATATTATTTAAAAACTCAAAATGGCGGACACAATCCGGGTCAAGTTTTTTTTTACTCGCCCTGTATGATGCTTGCACTGGATATACACCCACATAATATATTAGTCACTACCCTTACCTTAAAAATTGTGTTGTTTTACAAGTTGATGCTAAGTTCTACAAGGTAAAATTTATCAAAATTTGCGGAGCTCCAAATTTTCAGTCTAGTGACAACAAATCGCTGTCAATAGCAGATAATTGAAACTGTTCGGTGCAGGCCACTTTACGGCGGTGCGGGAAGTATTTACCCCATAAGATTTTACCCACGATGTAGTTTGTGTCAACAATCGTTCTGCACACACGTTGGCAGTGAAATGATAACGTCCAAATGTGAAAAGATATCACTGCCTGAAGTCACAGTTACTGGGACTATGGCGTACGCATGCATTGCTTGTCGCGTGAACTGCGTCTACGTGCAACCCAGTGTTGCGCCGTTTTGGCGGGGGAAGGGGGCTTGGCCAAGAAATTATTACTTCAACTATAATAGTAAGGCTTTTCACACTGAGCCGGTGATCGATCGACTTTTGCGATCATCGCCGTCTTTGAAGACTAGTGCAGTCGTTTTCTGAATACTAGACGCGCATGCGCAATAGCGCCTTAGTTACGATGTAAAAGTTTTCCAAAGAAAGGAAAGGGTAGTGTCAACCCTAGCCCTAACAAGGCTCTACACCACAAAAAAGCACACAAGGTAATATTGTGGTATATTGTGGTATATGATAGTTATAGAACCTGCAATATTTTGTGGTAGTTTGTGGTATGTGATCTTATCATTGACATATAAAGTGTGGTACATTCACGTACATCCCGCACCCGACCCGCGCCCATGTAAGCCTATAACACCAAGGTTCCCCTGGGCCCGCAACTTCTCTTGGCAGCCCTGTACATTGTGGCCTATGGTGCAGCTTTTTGTTTATTACTGTGGTATATTGTAGTATATGATGAGTTACTCCAATTTGGTATAGTTATGATTTATCTAACTACTAAGCATACACCACAATATACCACAATCAAATTTTGTGGTAGTTTGTGGTCTATGGAAGTGCAAGTATGATGAAAGTTGTGGTATATTGTGATCTGTAGTACGTCCTCACAATATACAGCCTGCAGTGTTAGGGCTAGTGCTTTTGTTTTTACAAGAATTTATGATTTTTGCACCATTTTAAACATCAACCTGTGTTCTATCGTTACCAACAAAGCTTATCCAATGCAGACAATCCTGAGCTGTATTTTTTTGCCGATTTAAAACAGCTATTTGACCATTTAAAGTCACAAAAACCACATGGTTTTAACGGCGGGAATTTAAGCACATTTCACGCCGTCAGGCGCAAGGCGCAGCACGCGTCAAGTTTTTGCTGCGTAATGAAGCGTGCGCGTGTTTTAATGTACTTCTGCGCGAACGCATCTTGGAAAAACGAAAAATAATATTTGAAAATGTAAACAAAGCGCTAATTTAGACCAGATGAAATTTCAATTTCTTCTGATTTCTGGAGTTGAAGACAAAGGAGGTTTGATTCAATAGTGCATAAAGATGTATTTTCATCACTTGCACAACATACTCAATTTTGAAGTTAAAAGGTAAAGTTATTTGAAAAAGAGACAGCTTGAAATGGCGTGAAAAGTCACTTTTTTACTAAAACACGGATTTTCTCAATGTTCAATTTTCGCAAAATTTGGCAAATTTTCAGACAAGATAACTCCAAAAGTACCGAAGTAAAAAGGGTTATTTCTGATTGTTGGGACGAATAAAAAATTATCTTTTTGAGATTCTTATAGCCCTACCATCACTTGTTGGGATAAGGCCAACTTTTTTTTTGGCAGTCCTGAAAAGTCGGTGGGATGGGGTAATATCAATTTTCGGTGAAGTAAAAAAAAATTTAAAACGCACTCTCTTACTCACCATTTTTCAGAAGCACGGTACGGAGAATCTACAAATTAAGCTGAATGAAGAACGGACAGGACGAGGTCCGCTGTTGTTGTGTTTTATATAGGTGAGGCACGCATTTACCCCACCATTATAACCGCCCTCTAAATTAGTTGACTATTAGATTAGCGCCGGCAGGTTCTGAATGTGGGTTGGAAACAGATGTCATCTGGTGTTTGTGGTGTTTAACGTGTGTAGAACCTTTAACCCTAATTTTCTCATATTCCGGTTTTCATCAACTCTGCGGTCGAGAAATCGTTCCGTCCTATTCTTCTCGAATTAACAATTTGTGAGGATCAATTGCCCCCCAAACAAATGGTACTATGTAGGTATACAGTAAAGTAAGCTATTGCAAGAATCCAAATGTGAAGGCTGTTGATTGCGTATTGGCGGTATTTTGGTTTCGTTAACTTGCAAAGTTGAGGCTCATTAACTACCGCTATGTCACTTTAGTAAACGAACTTGGACATGAGAATCAGCTGGTCGATAATGCCCAGTGCTAATGAAATGGATTCGAATTCAGTTACTAGGACTAGGCCCCAGTACGCTAGTCCTGATGATCATGATAGATCGCTAACTTTGTAGGTTGTCGTTATCGTTGACTAAAGCTAGTCATGACGGTTGCGTGTAGAAGAAAGATCTTTTAACCCTAACACGGCCAGAGGCAATGAGAGCCAACGACAACATGGTACCGGTCGGAAAATGTTTCTCGTTGCATGCTCGGCCGTCAAAACTATTTTTTGCCGCGCAAATGACTCGCATTGAGCCTCATGGCATATGGTCCGTCTTACCGGAAAAATGACGCGATTGTTTCCTCGTTGGCATTTGGGCCGTCTTTACGGAAAATGACGCGAGATTTCGTTGCCCTGGGACGTTCTTCCCGCGAAATGACGCGATGTTCCTCGTGCACCTAGGGACGTCCATTCCGGGAATGATGATGCGTTGTTTTTCACTGCATTTGGGATGGTTTGCCCGCAGACGGCGCAATTGCTTTTCCTCAGGCGGGTGACACTGTGGACAAATGCCCATAGACAATTTGATTCGAGGGTAATAGCGCCACGCATTTTCGTAAAGCTATTTTTTAATATGCAAACGCATTCATGCGGAAAACCGGAGCATGACGTAGCATAATAGCGCCACGCAGACTATGATGTAGCGGAATAGCTCCACTCACAACTGGCGACACATATGTCTGCATAATTTTCCATGCAGATCATGTTGGGCAGTACGCATCCATTATTAATTTTATTTTATTTATTTATTTATTTACTGGTTTTGATTGCATTCGCACGCGAGTTCCTGTTGCATCTGGGACGTCTTTCCGCGAGGGAAAATGGCGTCGATGTTTTTTCGTGAATCTGGCCGTCTTTCGGGAAAATGACGCTTGTTTTCGTGCATTTGGCCGTCTCAGGGAAAATGACGCGGTGTTACGCACTTATCCTGTGCCGGGAAAAGGAAAAACGGCCGAGATGAATGAAACGCAAACTTTGGCTTTCGTTGCATCTGGGCCGTTTTAAAAGACAAAATAGATTTCCATTCGTTGCATGTGGGCCGATCGGCGGCCAAAAACGACCGGTCGGGTTAGGGTAATGAAAATTCAAGTTGGTATTGTGCCCAAAATACAGGGGAGTCAAAAAAACTGACCATGATTGTGTCCGCCATTTTGAATTTTCAAGTAACATATATCTAAAATATGGATATCATCGGAAAGCTTAGTTCATTATCTTTATTTGCCTCAAAGATCATTCACATCGGGTAAGTATAGACCGAGCTAATTCGTTGAAGCCAGGCGTCGATTTTCTGCACTTTATCCACGGAATCACCTTTACTTAGTCGGACGTGGCATTCAAATGGGAATCCTTGGATAGGGATAAAAGCTAACTACTTGATTTCAAAGACTGTAGCTCGGCCTATATTAAACCGATGGGAATTATCTTTGCAGCAAATTAAAGATAATGAAATAGGCTTTCCGATGAATTCACATACGATATATAGATTATTAAAACTCAAAAATGGGGACACAATCGGGGTCAAGTGTTTTTTTACTCGCCCTGTATGATGCTGCATGGATATACACCCACATAATATATGAGTCACTACCCTTTAATTAAAAGAATTGTGTGTTTACAAGTTGATGCTAAGTTCTACAAGGTAATAATATCAAAATTTGTCGGAGCTCCAAATTTCAGTACTTGTCTAGTGACAACAAAGTCGAGGTCAATAGAGATATAATTGAAATGTTTGGTGCAGGCCACTTCGGCGGTTGCGGGAAAGTATGGACCCCTAAGATTTTAACCCACGCTGTAGTTTGTGGCAACAATCGTTCTTGCACACCGTTGGCAGTGAAATGATAACGTCCAAATAATGTGAAAAGAATCACTGCCTGAAGTCAACGTTAATGGGGGACTATGGGTACGCATGCATGCTTGTCGCGTTGATGAACGGTCTAGGTGCAACCCAGTGTTGCGCCGTTGGCGGGGGGGGGAAGGGGCGGGCGTGGCAAGAATGCTTACTTTCAACTATAATAGCTAAGGCTTCCCACTGAGCCGGTGATCGACGACTTTTGCGCTCACGCCGTCTTTTAAGACTAGTGCAGTCGTTTTTTGAATACTCGACGCGCCATGCGCAATAGCGCCCCTTAGTTACGATGTAAAAGGTTTCCAACGAAAGGATTTTAGGGTTAGTGTCCACCCCTAAGCCCTAAACAAGGCTCTCCACCAGCAAAAAAAGCACACAAGGTCATATTGTGTATATTGGTGGGTATTGACGTTATAGAACCTGCCAAAGTTTGTGGTGTTGGCGATATGTGATCGTATCATTGCACACCATTATCAAGTGTGGTGACATTCACGTCCATCCACGCACACCCGACCTCCCCCCCGGCCCACCCTGTAAGCCTATAACACCACGGTTCCCCTGGGCCGCACTTCGTCTTGCAGCCTGTCATTGTGGACTTTATGGGGCAGCTTTGTTATTACTGTGGCCTCCCCACATTGCCCCCCCTTGTATACGATGAGTTACTCCAATTGGTCTAGTTATAGTATCTAATACTAAGACTACACCACAATATACCACAATCAAAATGTTGTGGTAGTCTTGTGGTCTATGGAAGTGCAGGTATGATGAAAGTTGTGGTTATGTGACCCGGCCTACCGCTACGTTCCCCTCACAATATAAAGCCTGCAGGTGGTCGGGATTAGGGCTTTTTGTTTTTTTACATAGAAGTTTGACCATTTTAACATCAACTGGGTCTATCGTTACCAACAAGCTTATCACCAATGCAGGCATCCTGGAGCTGTATTTTTTGCCGATTAAAACAGCTATTTGGACCATTTAAAGTCACAAAAAACCACATTGTCTAATAAACGGCGGGAATAACTTAGCACCATTTCCCACGCCGTCAGGCAAACGCGCAGCAAGCGTTCGAGTTTTTGCGCGGTAATGAAGCTGTGGCGTGTTTTAATGTATGCTGCGCGAACGCATTCTTGAATAAAACGAAAAATTAATATAAAAAAAAAGTAAACAAAGCGCTAATTAGACCAGATGAAACATTTTCTCAATTCTTCGAGTCTGGAGTTGAAGACAAAAGGAGGTTTGATTCAATGCGCCATAAAGAGTATTTATCACTGCACAAACATTACTCAATTTTGAAGTTAAAAGGTTATAAAGTTATTTGAAAAAAGAGAGCAGTGAAATGGACGAGGAAAAGTCCTTTTTTACTAAGAACAGCATTTCTCCAATGTTCAATTTTCGCAAAAAGTTGGCAATATTTCATGACAGATAACTCGCAAAAGTTGACGAAGGTAAAACAAAGTGTGGTTACTTTCATACGATAGCAATCGGGCTTCTCTAGGGAGTGTTTTCTCATTTTTCATTTCGAATTTCTAACTAAAGATATTCTCAATATACTCAAAATTTGAAAAGAAAGGTCAAAATAACACCTTTTTTGACATTTTTCCTTAGATTTCGAAAAGTAGCGCTATTTCAAAAAATGAAAAAAAAAAAACAGTCCCTAGGATCAAATTTGTCTTGTTCCTAAAAATAAACTGTAGAAATCATGAAAAATTCAATTGTTTTGTTATGCTGTCTGGGAAATTTGGGGCAAAATCATGTTTTTTAGTATTTTCTCAAAAACGGACAAGTTTACATTAATCTTGATGCCATCATCGGGTCATCGTCCAATTTCCAATTTTCTTTCTAGAAAATGGTATACTTTTACAGACCAATAATCCATATTTGCAAAGTTACAATCTAAAAAATAGATACTCGGAAGCCAAGGTTGACACTTGCCTTAATGGAGTGGCGTCTCTCACAAAATACTTCTTTGGGCATTTTAAGCAGTGGTTTTGTCAGTTGACTTTTTAAATGCTGAGTACATTTTTAAACATTTTAAATTGATTAGGAGTGTCACATTGGTTGATTCCGCAGGAAATTGTGATTTTCCGTTCATGAAATTGAAAGGACCAGAGCTGAGTAAGGGAATCAAAAAGGCGGGTAGGACTCTTACGTAAGTTCATTTACGGGACGATGTCAATGTCATGTGTGCTGTCATTTGAGGAAGGAAGCCACAAACGGGTATGGTTGTCAGAGTTTGCAACGTAGTAAATGGAATGGTGGCTTGGTTGAAGGTCTACAGATGCGAGCGATCGCAAAAAGTCGATCGATCACCGGCCGCAGTGTGAAAAGCCTTAGTATCTTTTATAATTGGCGAATGTGAATGTATGTGTTGTGGGTATGTGTGTATGTTCGCAAAAGGCTCGGTCAGTTTCGATCCTTATTGCGCCAAATTCACACGGAGATAGATGTATACCCGGAAGGTGTTCACCTATATTTTGAACGAAATACGTTCAGAAATGGCTGAAAAATCAACAAAAAATGTGCTTCGGTTGCTATGATAAATTACCATTTTGTTTGTATCGCGTACGAAGCGGCGCGTATGCATTGTGTCGTTGCGACGGGCGGTTACGCGTGGTAACGGGCGATTACGCGTAAGACCGCTATATGCGGTACGCAAAATAACTGCTCCTTCCTTATATTGCAAACGGTGTAGGGAAATAATAAAGAAAATGGGCAAGAACACAAGAACACGCCATGTTATTTCGCTTTGTCGTATACCAACGGAGTTGAGAAGAAAAAAATTTAAAAGATATACGGAAAAATTACGGGATGAAATATGACATATAATATTTAGAAAAACAGGCCCTAAGCTCTAGGATATGCTGCAAACTAACGAGGAATAAAAAAGTCATACGGGATGCTGTGACGGTGAGGGGGTCATTTAGAAACTATAGGATGGTGAGAAACTTATATGGGAGTTGAGGAATATGAGAAAAACTAGTGGAAAAGATACGGGGGAACTATGTGTTATCCAAGGGGAGAGAAGTACTTTGAGAGCATAAGCCTTTCGCAATGTTCAGAGTCAAGATTTGCATTGTGGGTAATATCGACGATCTTTTTGGAGATTAACAAAACGCGGCTTATGGACAATTCATGTGGTGAACTTTGCCGTTTTCACAACACTGTCTCTAACTGTGGGTTTATGAATATACTGGTCTCATCCTCATGGCAGTTTCTACATAGTGTATTAAATAGACATAACAACATGTACAAAGGCAAACCTGGTTAGAAGCCGAGTGTAAGAATTTTGGAAAATGTCAAAGAAAGGGCTTATAAAGTACACGGAAAATTTATATTGCGTTTATTATTAAAAAAATTCCGAGAAGAAAATATACGGACCGTTATACGGGATTGATTAATATGTCATTTGACAATTACTTAGAAATCGGTAAACTACACAAAAGCTTATAGGAATGATAGGTACGCGAAGTCTGAGTTATTCTCACGGGCGCAGTCGTGTCATAAATAGGCTATTCCCCTCCTCTGAATACTGGAGTGATAGATTACTACTGTGTTGAATAGGAAAGGATCAATGATAGACTGAAAGAGCAGCCTAATCCTTTACAAATCAATTCCAACTCGTATATGTTGTGCATTTGCTAATCTCAATCACCTTCAAGAAAGTTATCATCAGTCAAAGCTGAAAGAATTTCGAAAAGTAAAGTTCTCCATATACTCCAAGCAATGCAAAGTTTCACTCCAGATTGGGGAGTCAAGCAATAAACTGGAGCAAATACCCATACCCGGATTGTGCGACGACAGAATTAGAAGTGTGATAAAAGTCAGGCGCTCGGATTTAAAGGGTCTTACTGCACAAAGGCATGCCATGAATATTGGCTCAGTGAATGTGAATTTTGCCTGTGCATGACAAAATTTTGGTTTTCAGCCAACTCAGGAAAAATCAAAATGGGTTGCATGTGATTTATTCCTAAATCGCCCTGCTTAAAAAGTACAAATGGTGGAACTCGGGGAGTCCTAAAAGTTCAGGGGTGACGGGTTTGGTTGCGGTGTCTCGCCATAGTTGTGTCACTTTTCTCAGTTGTGATCGACTTCAGTTTCAGTGATCGCTCGCCGTTCACTCAACAGCAGGAGCCCGCGCGAAACACGGGCCTCCCGCTAGTCTAAAGGAACTCAACTCACAACCCACTCTAGTAGGGGGGAGCCAGAAACGAAACCCTTGACGATCGTGTGTACCTCTGGTTCTGCGTATACTGAGAAAAATGCACTTGCTTGATTGGCCACCGAAAGCGATCTGCTGTTGCTGGTCACTGACGACGCGTAATACGCGCTGATAGTCCTAGTACTAGGACAATTCGAATCCAGTATCATAGCAGGGGCATTATTGACACAGCTGATTCTCCGTCCTAATGTTCGTTGATAAGGGAGTGACTTAATGTACGGTATTTAAGAACTCAAAAATTTGAAGGTTAACAGAGACCAACTACCGCCAATATCCACTCAACATGCATTTATGTCAATCTTGCAATGCTACATGTACATTACTGTACATACATTTGTTTTACAACTTGAGATCACAAAGTGTAAATTCGAAAGAAATAGGACTAGGAGCGATTTCTCAACTGCAGAGTCAGAGTCTGAAGGGCCGGAATGAAACCGGAAGCATAAATGACGAGGGTAAAGGTCGTACACACGGTTTTTTGATGTAAATAAATGCCCACCACGATGAACAAACCTCCGTTCCCAACCCAACATTTCAGACGTGCCGGCCGAAGCCCAACAAAAAGAGTAACAATTCGCGGCAGAGTGAGGAAGTATTTAGGCGTGCATCCTAGTAAAAAAAAAAAACAAAAAAACAAGTTTGGCCTTATCACAAAAACGTGAAGAGTGAGTGGTCTATAAGAATCAGTATTGAAATCAGCCTAACAATTCAGAAAAACCCTTGACTTTTGTATGAAAACAATGACGACGGCGAAATTTGTGATTTCTGGCGACCATCGTTTGACTAGTCCAGTGAATACGCCAACAAGCGATCGCATGAGCAACGAGTGACAGGTGCACACAACCAGAAATGGTAATAGAGACTTCTCTTCCGAACATATTTACACAAACACACCAGAAAAAATATACGGAAAGTTATACGGGATTAAATATTCAGTAGACCTTTCCTAAGAAATCGGTAACTACACAAGCTATAGGATATGATAGGTACGCGAATTTGAGTTATTCTCACGGTCGCAGTCGTGTCATAAATAGGCTATTCCTCACCCTCCCTCTGAATACTGGAGTGATAGATTACTACTGTGTTGAATAGGAAAGATCAATTATATCTGAAGAGCAGCCTAATCCTTTTACAAATCAATTCCAACTTCGTTATATGTTGTGCATTTTGATATTCTCTCAATCACCTTTCAAGAAAATTTAATCCATGTCAAAGCTGAAAGAATTTTCGAAAAGTATAATTTCTCCATATACTCCAATGCTAAGTTTCACTCCAGATTTGGGGAGTAAATGCAATAACTGGAGCAAATACGTACCCGGATGTGCGACCGACAGAATTAGAAGTGTTAAAAGCAGCGCTCGATTTAAAGGGGTTTTACATGCACAAATGCATGCCATGTAATATTGGCTCAGTGCATGTGAAATTTTGCCTGTGCATGCAAAATTTTGTGTTTTTCAGCCAACTTTCAAGGAAAAATCAAAATGGTGCATGTGAATTTTATTTCCTAAATCGACCCTGCTTAAAAGTACAAACTGTTGTGACTCGGGGGAGTCCTAAAGTTCAGGGTGACGGTTTGGTTGCGGTGGTCTCGCCATAGTGTGTCACTTTTTCAGTGATCGCTTCAGTTTCAGTGATCGCTCCCGTTCACTCAACTAGCAGGAGCCCGCGCGAAACACGGGCCTCCCGCTAGTCTAAAGGAACTCAACTCACAACCCACTATAGTCGGGGACAGAAACCCTTTGACGAGCGTGTACCTCCTGGTTCTCTGCGTATTTACTGCAGAAAAAATGCACTTGCTTCTGATTGGCCACCGAAGCGATCTGCTGTTGCTGGGTCACTGACGACGCGTCATACGCGCTGATAGTCCTAGTAACATTCGAATCCATTTATCATTAGCACTGGGCATTATTGAACGCTGATTTCTCACGCCTAGTTCGTTTGTATTTAAAGTGACATACATTTACCGGTATTTAACACCTCTTATGTACACAAAGGCAACACATTTTGTATTAAATACCTGCCAATGTTTTGATCGAGATCTCGATCACTTGACACCGTATGTTAATTAACTCAAACTTTGCAAGGTTTACAGAGCCCAAAATAACCGCCAGATGCACTTCAACATTCATTTATGTCATTCTTGCAATGCTACATGTACATTACTTACAGTACCATTTGTTTTACAATTTGATATCACAACGTGTGTAAATTCGGGAAGAAATAGGAGGGAGCAATTTCTCAACCTTCCGAGTTTGAAGTCCCATTGAAACCGGAAGATACATTACAAGTTACAGGTCTACACACGGTAAAATAAATGCACACCAACCAACCGATGAACAATCGTTTCCAACACATATTCCGACGCTGCCGGCCCAAGCCCATACAAAAAAGTACTAATTAGGCGGCATATGTAAGTAAGTATTTATGTGCTTCCTCCTAGTAAAAAAACAAAAAAAAACAAGTTTGGGGGCCTTATCCACAAAAATGAGAGTGGCTAGGTCTATAAGAATCAGATAATTTTGAAATCAGCCTAAGGATTCATAAATACGCTGCTTTTTTGTAATAAAACAATGACGACGGCTAATTTGTGATTTCTTGGCTACCATCGTCTGACTAGTCCATGAACTAGCGGCCACACACATCCGATCGCCTGAGGAATGAGGGACAGGTGCACAAAAAAGAATTGGTACTAGAGACTTCTCATCCGAGCAATTACACAAAAACACCGTCACCAAAAAAAAAAAACATGGGCAAGAAACCCCTTCGTTAAAACGTCATTTAGTCAATTTAGTTAAAAGAAGTAGCGCCCGGACGCCTTTTTGGCTAGATATCTCCGCAGAGGGTGTGGTACACAAAACATGATCGCATTGTAGTTGAGTAATATTATCCTCAACCACAGACGATAGTTAATTGGATTGCGCTGTGTCCGTTTACACAAACTTACATACCTGATTTTACCTGGTTTAATGGACTGTTTTCCCTCTTCCAAAGTACGCTTATGAAAATCACGTAAACACAATGTTACTTTGACACGTCACGAAGATTTCAAAATTGAAAGCTCGTAATTTGAAAAAAAAGAAAGTAAACTGATCGTTTCACTCAAGACCTACTCAGTATGGTTTGATAAACATTCTTTAAACAACAATGACCAATGTCATTTTTAACATTTCCCCCCGGCTATTTGGAATCATTGCGCTTGTAATTGTTTAACTGTCAACAAATTGGTGAAATATTGAATGTTATCAATCATACAAGGCACGTGAAATTTGTAATGGTTAATACGACGCACATTCTATTTTATTAATTTCAATTAAAAATGATTGTACTAATATATAATGAATTATTTTTTATTCTGCGTTGAGTTTGATGAAGCGCCCATTTGGTTATAGCCATTGATTTACACGAGCTCCTAGCTCGCGGGTATCCCCGATACACTTTGGAAATATCATGGTCAAACCTGTAACGTGCCATCCGTATGTTGGTGAAAATACATGGGAATTTCGGGATCTGAGCAACACGAAACTGAATAGATCTCCCTTGTTGTAAAAAGGAGTTTGACATGAACTTTACGTCACTTGATATTAGTTATACAGTGAATCTATCTCAAGACATGGCCAGGTGGACGATTGATGTTGAAAACTGTGTGAAAAAATTTGGGTTATGGAGATTGAGTCCAAGTTGGCATGTGTGGTAATAGTTTATGAACATGTTAACCATGCATTGGGACATTAAAACGAATAATTAATAACTAAATGTAGGGGTTTGTAAGAGCACGATTAAATTTGGAAATAAGGAAGGCAAAAAGGAAACACGGGCACGCGAAATCCAATGACCATCGTCGGTGGTGAGGAAATATACTCAACACAGATTCGATCTGTTGTAAGGGTGTGTTGGCTGGCATTTGTCAAGGGAAATATCGAAATCACCGGCGCAAAACCACCAAATGGGCAGAGTTCGCCAGTGGCGTGCATACTAATCCAATGGTCCTGCGGATTTCGATCTACGATACGGTATCTCTGTGGAGGGCTAATTATGAGTAGAGCAGGACAAATATTTCGTTTTTTCCGAAATAGGTAAGTGAAAATGACCATCAACAAATCTCATAGGAATCATGAGATACACATGCTTGCATGGACGTACTTGTATTGAGGTGAGTAAAAAAGTTAAGGAAAAGTTACCTTCGCAAAGTTGAACTTCGCGGAGTTCAGGAAAAATGGCGAAATCATATGAGACGACGTACTGTAATCAGTACCTCGTACTGGGTCAGGGACTGTAAACTAGGCAGGGTCATACAGAAGAATAGAGGGCACACTCTAGGCATACAAGGAAATGGCTGAAAGTTGTGACACTTTTAAAGTTACTAAAAGTCTATGGGAATGTTGTTTTGACGTAAGTGACACAACAGCACTTGATAATCTGATCACCAAAGTAATCTAAATCTGAAAGTATTTTTGCTTCAAGGTAATAAGCGGTTTTTAATTAGAGCTAACAAGCCGTTGAAGCATGACAAATTATAGTCGCCGTAACAATTGTTTGAAATAAGCGTAGCCCCCAAGTGCTAGCGTAGGTGATCACTTCACTAAGCATAATACGCGTCGAACATGATTGATTTACAACCGATGCATGTACAGTCCACCCCGATGCATGTACCGTTGCCTGTACAATGACCTGGCTCGCATTAATGTACAGCTCCAACGTAATTTTTTTCATTTCCGTTAAACAAAACCGACAACCAGCAAGCCTTAGAACCGATACCTAGCCTAAGTTACTTGTCCCTTCCATTCTTCGCCCCACAAACAATGTAACACAGTATCCCTTTACAAATGCGTACATATTAGTATTGGCCGAGAACTTCAAGTATAGGTCAATTGTTTGAACCATGCCCAAGACGACCCGGTTGGCCTGCCCCCTAACCTACAGATGATCTAACGAACTTGACACCCTATAAACATCTCAACATATTTTGGGTAGCTGATCAGTCCCAATTGTTTGACTCATCTCTAGATGCCAAAACTGTAGATACCATCACTGATTTGCCCCTCCACATCAACACTGTCCTATCAGCCCAAAACTTTCCATTGCCCATTACAACTGCGATTTTCTTGGCCAATGAAGCCCAAACGGTGCTACTAACTGAAAGCATGTGCACACAAAACCCTGGTAGACAAGAATCCAGGGCTTTCTAGACACAGTGTCCAACCCAACATCAACTCAAATACAAACTGAAATGAGTGGTGATACTGAATTTCAAGCAACTTAGAGATGAAATCCAGAAGCTACAAAAATGCCAACAAATACTTGAATTACAGCTGAAAGAATACAGAGAACTGACGAGGTCCACATGCTCAACTCAAGCTCAAGCTCACCAAGAATTATGCTCCACTAACTCTATGCTTCAGGCTAAGCTCAACAGCCTTCATGAATCCAGCAGTTTTACCATACGCCTGCCAAACCTGTATCTCCAACCAGACATGTACCACACCCTCACTGAAGTTTAACTCTTGAAACACGTCAATCTTTTACCAAAGGATTGGCAAGTTGAGGAGATCCCTGACACTGCTGATCCCAACCCCTGACTCCATCTGCCCCACCAATTGAGACCTCACTTCAGGCTATACCTCAAACTAACTCTCCTGGTTCCACCCAAACTACAACAACACCCTAAATAAGCCGCTCCCCACTTCATCCCAGTGCTCATCTACTAAGGATAATCCTAAATCATAATTTTTCGAGCAACTCTATATGTACGAAGAATCAACCCCCAATATTTTTAAGAGAAAAGAACACAAAGTTTATGCCAAAAGGAGGAGCCACAATCCTGCAGGTTCACACCTGTTCAAGACGTAATGACGCATGAGTAGAATGTTTTATAGGCAGGCTGTACTAACATACTCAAAATTTACCTGTTTAACTGTATGTGAGAGGCAAGCTAGATCACTGATTGAAGCAACCTCAGAAGTTTCCAAATGCAAAAGCCATCTCTGGAGTCTTGCCCCCCAGCTTTTGGAACGATACTTGCCACAGAGTTTCTGCTCACACTTACCACATATTCAGGAGTAACTGCACGGCAGTAAGAATGTGTTTTCAATCGACAATCCTCCAAGCTTCCTCTCAGGAACTTACTACGGAACTTGTTTTGGGGACAATGTTCATCTAATAGAAAGGTTTAAACAATTCTCCTACACAACTTAGATGTAATTAACACTCATTTTACCCCAGTGGTTCAGGTTTCAGATAAAGTATGCACCTACCCATCATGACTTTCTTAGGGACACTCCTGTCTGTGCCTATGTTTAAGGATTTTCGATCAACCCACCATATCACACCTAAGTGTGGGAGTAATTTAGTAGAACTTGTGCACATGTCACTGATAACTAGTTTAGGAATTTTCACAGGCAAGATTCTCTAACTCTGTAAAATAGTTGTGAATAGTAAATTTTAATCATGACATTTCAGTCCCATTTACCTGATACATGTAATGTTCTGCACAACGCCACCATGATCTATGTTATCATGACGTGTGATGTAAACAATGAAAATACAAACACTTATGTAAACAGCAATGTAAACATCATGTTAATCAGTCCCGTAAATATGATATTATGATGACCTAACATGTATTAGTAACTTGTATTTTTAATAATCCTTATATACTAAGCCATGATGATAATTTGCTTTTAAAACAGATATTAATGGAGACGTAAATATTCTTCACATGAGGATTAAAAAATAATCATAATTCTAAGCAACACTAATTTTTCTATACTAATTTAAATACTTAGTATGTCTAAAATTTGAAATAACTTAAAAGTACCCGATTTAAATGTAAATTAAGCATGACTTTTCAGTTATTGGTGTTGCTGAAACCCTGTTTCAAAATTATACATCCCTTGATTATTTTAACTTAAAAGATTATAAGTTTGAAACTGTACATGAATTGATTCTCACATAGGTGGTGTAGGTCTTATGTCTTAAATAGAACATTAATTTCAAAAGAAGCAATATGTATATCTTACAAAAATCTTCGTTAATGAATGGGCTGTTATTGAAATACACAAATCTAATAACAAAAACTAAATTATTGGAGTCATTTACAGACATCATCACCATAGTATTAATTAATTTAATAAACATTTTGATCAGATATTTAAAAATAGCTTTGTGAGATAAATACTTTTATTTAAATGGGTTGATTTCAATATCGATATCCTAAAAGATACTGATAAGGAGGCCTATTAGTAATTTTCATTGATATGATTTACATCATATTCATTTATCCATAATACAAGACCAACTCGCATTACTGATAAAAGGGTACATTAATTGATATATATTACCAATAATCTCAACACAGTATGGAATCTTACTATTAAATATAACTGAACGCATCTTCCAAACTACTTCACTTTAACTGATAATCACTAGACTCAAACAAGCCATTACTATCCCATAACCTAGAGACTTCTCAAATAATAACATCAGAGCTCTAAAAAAGGCTATGTCCAAATGAATTGGAATAATCTACTTACAAGTGGGTATGTTAATAATGCTTACAATAACTTTATTGAAAGGTTAACCTCTTACTGGACAAACACACACCACTTACTAAGAAACAAATAAATCTAAGCCTAAACCAAAATCACCATGTATAAAACCAAAGATTTAATTAAAATGATTAATAAAAAAGTAGGAGTATAAACATACATAAAAAACAGAACTTTACAAATAGAAACGAAATATAAGACCCTAATAACAAAGTCAATAAGCTCTAGAGCTGCTAAAAAGCACTATTTTGTAATCCAATCTAGATTAAAGAGAAGAATAATATTACAAACCCTGGAAAATACTAAATAAGCTAATTATAAACACAAACTACGATCTTTATAATAATTTACTATAGTGATCCTAAACAAATACCAGAATATTTTAACGACTTCTTCATAAACATAGGCCCAAATCAGGTTAAACAAATACCTAATACTAACTAATTTTTCAACTTATCTCTCAAATCCTAACAATAGTATAATGTTCTTTACTCCAATTACTGAGGATGAGGTAATTTAAAATAATTTAAATGCTAAACGTCCAGGTCATGATGGCATTCCTGCCATAGTTTTAAAAAACTTCTTGTGAATTAAGTGTTTTCTTCTATCCATCATATACAACATGTACTTAACAACAGGTATAGTTTTCCCGATCAACTTAACACTTAAGTGACCAAGGGTGGGGTGGGGGTTCCTAGTGACCCTCAAATTTTTTCCGCGCTGGCCGCTTACGCGTGGGATTTTTTGGCCGAATTGTTGTAATTGTCTGACTTTTAAATGTGCTTCTTTGATACCAAAAAAAATTAAAATCGGCAGTCCGTTAATGAGTTAATTAAGTGAGGGTCCCATGGAAGCCCCCCCCTTGGGCACGTCACGGAAGTCATTGAGAATCTTAAAAAAAAAATCAAAGAACCAAAGTAAATTTTTTTTGCTGATATATGTTCACACATAATAAGTAAACATTAATAGTAACATAAAAATAATTAACCCTTTATGTGCTGAACAACAACAATTTCATGTGGACGTTTTGCTAAACCGTTGTCCTGTACAAATTCTAATAAAATGACGCGTATTTTGCAACCCCGTTAAAAAATACAGGGTTCCCAAACTGGCAAGGTTTTTTGTTAAATATAGGTGTAATTTGGGTCTTCTAGGTAGATATCCAACATAAAATCAGTTTTCTAAAAGTTTGATGTAAGCGCAAGGTCATTTGAATTTTCCGTTTCCGTCTTTTGCCCATTTTTTTCGCTTGTTTTGAAAACAATGTTTTGCCCCTAATGTGTTTGCCGCCCAAATAACAAATATCATTTTTAGTGCGATTTGGGGCTTGTCTAAATATGACCCTTCACAACATGTGGTATAAATTCGTGCAAAAAATCCCTGAGAACGTGGTTTCCTGGGGAGGGGGTCCCATGGAACCCTCCCCCCTTTGGAACCAACGTGAGTGAAAACCCCCTTGGTCACTTAAGTGTTAACAATCGCCCGAGTCATTCCTATTCAAAAAAAGAGAGTAAAGATAATTCACAATTACAGGGCCCATTTCGGTCTACTGGTTTTTCCCAAAAATTTTTAGAAGTCTTGTTTTTTACATAGATTGCATTTCATTCATTGACAAACACAACATACTCTTTGACGACCAATTTGGTTACCGTCCCAAACACTCTACGAGCATGGCAATAACAAGTCTCGTGCACAAAATTAACCTTCTCAAGCTTCAAATAATAATCAACACGCTGGGGTGGGGTATTTTTGGACCTTTCCTAAGAGGCAAATTTGATACCATACATCATGACAGCCTTTTATCAAAATGCATCACTATGCAATGCATAGACAGAGGTATTGTCTTGGAATGGTTCAAAAATTACCTCACAAACAGAACACACTTTGTTGATTACACAGTCCCACAAATCTATAACAAAATATATTGATACTGGAATGCCCCAGGGCTCTATTTTAGGACCCTGGGGATTTAATATTTTTGCAATGGTAGTCAAGCTGCCCTGATTAATCTTTATATGGTAGCAGATGATACCAGTGTATTTACATCACTCATTATACTAATAATTAAATACAATCATGCAATAATGGTAATTGAGTAAACTGAACACCTGGTTCAAGTCAAATAAATTTACTAAATTTAAAAAAACAAAAAAACTAAAAAATCAATTACATTAAAAAAAAAAGTAAATAACCCATATCAATATTTCCATCGATATACTAAAATAAATCAAGTCAATGCTTTGAAATTTTTGGATATCACTATTGACGCAAAACCTACCTGGAATAACCATATTGAGGAATTAGGCAAGAAATGTTCTAGCAGTATTGAATTTTTATAAAGTAACACACTCTCTACCTGAAACTGCACTTCTTAGTCTCCTATAAACAAACTGTTTTCTCTCACCATTACATATGGTATCACTGCATGTGCAATTGCGTGCAATGCTGAAATGGAGAAACTGCCAACCTTCTGCAAAACTGCGTGCGCTGAGAGCAGTGAGCAATAGGTGATTACAGAAGTGCATGAACCTTTGTTTGTTAAATATAATTCAACTTAAAGATAATGGATTTGTGTAACTTAATATAGGACATTTCCTGTAGCAAATACGCACAAAATTGTTGCCCTCCCACATTTGAACAACATGTGTTGTAACAAAATGCTAATAATCACACTTTCCTCTATCAAAATGCATCACTTTCAATACCTAAAATTAAAACTTGAATTTTGTGGTAAATCTATAATCTTACTTGGGGGCAAAACAATGGAACACACATTCCACCTACATTTCAAAAGCTCAAACATATTCAATTCTTTTAACCTTAATTAATAAAAAGTCCACTACTCTTTTTCAAACGAAAAACTATTATAAATTGTAACGGAGTCTGGGACCTGACAAGGCCGTTTTCTTCGGCTTACTTTCCAGTACTCTTCCACATCATAAATTCCATTTATATAATTATTATATATCATGTATGTAAGATTTTTGTACCTATGTAATGATTTGTGGATTAAAATAAAAATAAAAGTTTTTTTCTGTTTTTTATTTTGTTAAAAGAGCATCCATCATTCCTCATCCCATCGCAGGATGGGATATAACTGCGGCTACAGCCACGTGGGATGGTCTTCTTGTTTCTTAATAACGAGTTTTACATAGTCATGTGTAAGAATTGTTCCAGGTTGGTCCCAGTCTGGGCTTTTGCGAAATTCCACCTTTTACTACTTGCTTTGTCGGTGCAGACTTAGCAAGGCTGTCCTGAGCAATCAGTGATGGTCTATGTTTAGACGTTGGAAATCTACATCGAGAACGGTACGGTAAACAGAAATGGCAATCTGTTACAAATGCACAGGTCAGGATTTGAGATTGTGTGCCACCTTCCAGAGTAGAAACTGTCTGGTTGCTTGGGGTCTTACAAGAGTTTGTACTCTAGATTCCAGTTGTATTGCTAGTATCCCTGTTATCCGGCCCCAGGTATAATTGCCGGTGTTACTGTTGAAGTCACCGGCTTAGATCCAAGGTGCACC
>JAMKCH010035568.1:0-16263 GCA_023653785.1 Ophioderma brevispina
TTTCGGCTCTCGGGTGCCTGCAATGACACATACGGTCCGGCACTAATCGGTCGAATGCACAGGCTAGGTCCTTATACTATCATAAAGGGTTAAATTAACTGTTAAAATATATTATTTATTTAAAATTATACATTTCTATGACCATTTAATACTTAAACAGGAAAATAATCATGATTGCTTGAGATTTCAAGAATTTTATTATATTTAACTGAACACTCCAGGTTGGTGGACAAAACAGGAGGAAGAGGCGGAAGCTTCCTAGGGACCCGCAATAATATCTACATCCCAAAGAGTCAAAATATTTTCAATTTGCAGAGTCCGCCTTAACGTGAAGGATACATTGTCTAAATATCATGATATTTTTCAACTTAAAATTGGCAGACAAAAAGAAGAAAACAACAGTGTTCAAGGATAAGACTCGCCAGTCAATTCGTGTTGCAGAAGTTCGTATGGACAATAATGATAAAATATTATATTCTGTCCTTCTGATTGTTATCACTTATATGGTTGTTAGAATACATATGTCTTTTCATGATTTTACAGTTGGCGGCCATTTTGGACGCCATTTTGAAAATTCCAAGTTCCCCAGCCTGCACTAGGATCATTTTTGGGAAAGCTAGACACATTTACCTAATCAAGTCAGCGGAACATAGAAAAAACTTCTTTACCAATTGCGCACAGATGAATCACAGATCGGGGTTACTATACAGGCGTGCTTAAAGTCTGATTTAAAAGGGATTATTGGTATGAATTCTATGGCACATATATAATGAAATAATCCCTAAATATGACGTACCAGAATGGTTTTCATGGTCCATTGGAGTTTCCTTGCGAAGAAAACATCATTTCATGCTTAACTTTCGAAGCTGTAGATGATTTAACGAAGCCGCCATGTGTATTATTTACGCTATCGTTTGCCACAAGCCATGTTTAGTCTTTTCACCCAATTGAAAGATGACGGTGGTTAGTCAAGTTCTGGCCTGTATGCAAGACTATCGCGTTTATTTTAACATTGAAATTAAAAACACAGCCTTAATTTAAACGTTTCCTTTACATATATAAATTTATCAACAAAATTGCAGCCATTGTGCATATTTACTTTATAGAAGCGCCTGGGATTCTTGAGAAAATATGTTTTTAAAATTTAAATTAGGAACACTCTTCATATACAAAGAAGCGCTACTCGGCACATTGAAAAGGACGTAGATTTGTTTGAACCGCGCATCAGTGGGTTTTGAACACTGATATCTGTTACAGTGCGACTGCCGATTAAAACTATAACTATTACGCGACCCCTTTTAAAAGTCCACGTTGTCATGGATTGTTAGTGCTTAGGACAACGATCACCTTTGTTAATCACAAATTAATGATATCTAAAATCCCTTTTACATTTTCTTAAATCACTGAGTTTTTAAAAAGTGTCGTATTTTGCCAATAAAAATTATAAACGAACTTCGCTCCTATCCTCTGTGTGCTAAACGAAGTTCACAAGGATGAGGCTTGTGGCAAACTGCTGAAGTCACGTGATATATTTCGATGGTTTCTGTTTCGGTAATTGCATGCGCGTTTAAATATACACAGGGATAAACAGTGGTAGCTTCAATGAGATTGCTACAGTTGTGTACATTTGTGGAATAAACTGGATTTTTTTCGCAAGGATACTCCAATGGCCTGAAAAACATCTGGTACGTTTTATTTAGGGATATTTCATTTATTTTTTTTTTTTTTTTTTTTTTTTTAATAATTTAATGTTTTTTAATATCCCTAAACACCCCTAGAGGACAATCTGACGATCATCCAAAAAGGAATTAGCGTTCAGATTGGGAAACTTTCTCCCTCAAACAAGGCAAGGGTCCGCGCCGTGTTTTTTTTTTCAAAAATGACAAATGCAGTTAAGGGACGTTAGGGAATACAAGCGAAAACACTATGCCTTTAAAGTCAGGGCGTGTCTTCAAGGATGATCGGAACAAAACCACTGACTCTAAACATGGATAAAGAGGCGCCGCACATTTGAATGGTCGCAGAGTGAAACACAGGAAGTTGCTTTTCGCCTTGGCAATATGCGGGAAACAATGCATAACCCTGCTGGTGCACATATTCCACACAGATGTTTCTTCTATTGTTATAAAAAAATTCCTTTACTTGGACAAGGTGTATTGCATTGTTTCCCCCAATTGGCCAGACGAAAAGCACTTCCGTTTGTTTCAATCAGCGATCAGACCGCTATCCATGTGTAGAGGGCAGGGGAACAAAACACCTTAGGTTTCTCATGCTCCCACATGAGAGAATTGTGATATGTTATTGTATTTAGTTTTATTTCATACTCTTTAAGATCACCTGCTACAAGATGAAGACGCGTGCCTATTTTGTACCAACTAAAGTATATAATAGATAATTGCTTCAAAATGGTTTAAAAAAACATGTTTTTAATGTTAATTCTATTTTTATAAGAGTCATCTTATTTGACCAGATGATATTGTTGTAAATTATAACAGTTCATTTTAAATCACTATGAATTAAATATTTTCAAGGTGCATTCCACAATTCTTGTATCTTATGCTTTGTGTTTCGTAATATTGGAAAAAAAAAGTTGATGCTCAAAATTTCAGTTGATTCCGATATTGTGTGTTATTGTATGAGCAACGTGCTCGTATCAGAGCCCCATGGGCTAATATGCCTGTAAATTCTGATATAATTTAGGGTGCCCAATAAAACCTTTACCCAAAATTAAAGTGATATTTTTCCATTTTGTTAAATTTGATATCTGTGGGTTTTATTTTATCATCAAAAATGGGTAATTGAGCATCTGGCCTGAACAAAACTTGTTCATTTTGGGTGAGTGGTTGCCAAGATATGGGCCAGCCGAACAATAATTCCAGCAAAAACAGACTCTGTCCCCGGAGCATCCTTTTTCTTAGGCATGGAAATCCCAATGCCCAATCGAGCAGATAGGTGTCCTACCCCCTGCCCTGAAACAGACAGAAAACTGGAGTAGCCAACTGCATGCTATGATTTAGATTTGGAAAAGCCCGTTTGCCAAAACAATTTTTTATGTGTCTTATTCATCATGACAAATAACCATGGACAAAGTCTGCTGTTGTGCTGAATACCAGTTTTCTGTCTTGTTGTCAGGGCGGGGGGGCGGGGGGGGGGGTAGGACGATCTGCTCGAATTGGGCATTTGGGATTTCCATGCTCCGTGGACAAGTAGTTTTGATGACTTAGTGTCGTGGACCATAGTCTTGCGAACCACTCAACCAAAATGAAAAAGTTCTTCAGGCAAGAAATAAAAAGAAGATCACTAAAATCCACAGATATCAAATTAACCCAAGGGGAAAATATCACTTTAATTTTGGGTAAAAGTTTAAATTGGGTCACCCTGTATGACAGAAAATAGAGTCTACTGAATCGACGCTATTCATCTCAGACCTCTCAGTACCTCAGATGAGTTTTTCAGTTGATTACCATACAATTCCTCTGTGATCGCTTTGTGATGGCCCAGAATAGCGGGGGTGGGGGGGGGGGGCCATTGAGGTTGGAAACATAACAGGATTTATACCCCAGGCACCTCTGTGAACCGAGCACAGCTTTCGGGGCGTGGTCATGGTCCAGTCTTTAGTACTAAAACGGGTGGGTGTTGTGTGTCGTCAGGTGAATCTCCAGCTAGTACCACGGTAGACCAATGAGAGCTGAGTAAAAGAGGCTGCATCACCACACTTGGCAGACTCGTACTCGGCCATATGCAGTTTGCACTAAAATCCTCCAAAACCTATTCGCAAAATCCCAATCTGAATCATGGAGTAAGGCGCTAAATCGTTGCAAGCCTGCCCAATATCCCTCTGAACTACCAAAGCCTTGTTCATAGTCTTTCCATGCACGGTAGAAATCAAGAGAGCAGTGAATCGACGCTGAAACACATCCAGCCACATCCGTCAGTGTCCAGATCACAGTACACGTAAAGGATCCAATCATCCTTAGGTGTGATGGTGTAGGACCGCTCTCCATTGTATCTTGGGTGCCACTGTCTTGGCAGTCTCTTGGAGGTGTCTGTGACCGAGTCTGTGGTTGCTTTGCAGGTGTTGGAAGTGGTGCTTGAGGTTAATCGTTATCTAGAATACTCAATAAGTTTGCAACACCATCAAGTAGGAGAGTCATTGTTGACGTCATGTTTTGCATATGTGGTCAATGGTAGTAGCCAGCGCCACAGTAAGGCATGTCTCACTAAGTAATTGTTTGATGTCAAGTACTGATATAACAACTCAGTTACATTTTCTGAAAACGGATTGTCGCGATTGTTTGGAGAGAGCCCAGATCTACCACACAATCCGATCCATAACAATAACTACTTTGCCTGTAGATTTGTTTATGGGGCTGCAAATAATGCCCCACCACTGCAACCAAACCATGGTGCACATAACACTATGAAAAAATATCGCTAGCCATGATTGGGACAAGTCCCCATAGGTTGACCATTGCAGTTTATCAGTGTCAAAGTCACAGGTCATATGTACAAAGTTGACCGAAGTTTCAAGGAAATCAATGTCAGCTGTCAGAACTTTTGAGATGCGATGAAGAATCAACTGTGAAACAGGAAGTCACCCATTTATAGCTGCTGGAACTGCAACCAAATACCAAGTTGCAAAGCAAAGAAACTGAAATGGATGTTGTTTCTTGCAAGAGATATGATAGTTGAGAAAGCCATTACAACCATGAGTTGAGGGGTATTGCGATCTGCCCAAGAAAGCTTTGCCATTTTAAAGCTATTTTATTCCAACTTGCGCTGATAAGTTATTGTTGTTAGCAAATAATCTCTAGAATGTCTAGATAAAAGAAAAACACGTAAGTAACGAGAAAGTTCTTTACGTTATAAGTAGGAATCACAAAGTAAGTTTGCGTAGCCCCCCCCCCCCATATTACGGGATTGAATTTATCATGATTATATGAGTACAGAGACAGAGTTCGGTCCTAAAAGTTTACACTCTTTTCTTATGCCAAATTTCTCAAATGTGGGTAGACATATCAAAATGTTTGAGGATAAGCATTGCTCGTAGCAAAAAAACACAAGATCGAATTCACTCAGATTTTTAAAAAAAAGCTTTCTCAAGGATATCTAGTGAGGCAATGGAATAAAACATAAAGTGGTGAATCATGAAATGCACCTTTACGTAGTAGGGTTTCCTACTGCCGATGGCGGACAAGGGGGAATCCATGGAAACCCCCTACAGAAGCATTTTCTTCCGATCTAAAAATTTGCATGAATTTTATACCACACATGTAGGGCCATCGGCAATAACAATTAAGCAATATAATTAGAATCCCACAATGAATCTTTCAAAATTAGTGGGCAACAAATTATTTATAAATTTTGAAGAAGCGGGTAAACATAATCAAATACAATCATCCGAGGCATTCTTGTTGCTCGCCCTTGACACAATATGTGGATCACCGCGCACACAACGTTTCCTGTAAATACGTGTTAGCAGCATAATAGGTTTCCAATCTAATATATTTTCATTCAAATGATTTTTCCTTCTTTTCCCATGTTTCCCCTGTTCACTTGTTATTTGGCACACCCCCTACTGTTATATGTTGTTTGTCCCCACACGGTCGCTTTTGCTTAACTTTATTTTGTTGTTCGATCGTCATGTAACTTTGCCCAATGGTTTTATCAGAACATTGGCCCCCCCCCCCCCTTAACCCACAGCCCGCTATAAAGGATCCCGCATCAGCATTAAGGGTTAAGAATTTTATATTATTATTATTTTTGTTTAATTACGAATATTGTGAATATTTAAACCAGGGAAAAAATAAATAAATATTGGTTAAGTAATTAGTGTCTTTTATGACGCTCCCGTCGGCATCGTATAGACCCGCACTAATATCTAATTAACGGAGGCGATTGTCTCGCTGTGGAGCGATGTATTTATTTTATTTTCTTCATGAAAAAAGGGATGGGTATCCAAAAGTTCGACGACTACAAAAAAGAGAGAGGAGAGAGACGGGAAAAAGATATTGTTAGTCGTAAAAATAGCACAAAAAATATAGTTTCCGGGGTGTCCTGGGACTCGGTTGTTAGTCTCACGGTAAAACTGATAATGGAGTGTGCGGGTCCCGAGGATCCCGCTTTTGTCCAACTAAGTGTTACTGATTTTAATATTATTATTATAAGTAGATGAATAATGTAAATATTACTTTAAACAGGAAAAATATCCATAATTACTGTTTAATTAATTAATAATTTTACTGACACCCCCATTTGGTGAAAAAGAGGACCGCGCCATAGGAGACGAGAAAAGGTGGAAAAGGGAAAAGATCAAGGCAAAGAGATTAAAGGGAAAGTAACTAAGGCGGGAGGCGGTGGGAGGGAGGCTAGTAAGTAATTTTTCGCAACTTTGATGGCATGTTTTTATTTCTTTCTTTATTAAAAATTATTTCATTAAAGAAAAAAAATATGTTGTTTTCTTCTTGAAAATACAGCTGGGGATTGGGCTGGGTATTAAATTACAGTATAAAAACGTTTTTGGTCAGAAGCTGAAGGGAAACGCGGTTTGGTTTTGGCATTCAGCTTGCCTTAAAACAAGAAACAAGAAACCGTATGTGATGCATTATCTATATAATTAGTCTTTTTAGTCATAAACACACACAGCGCCATTACATTGATTTCAATGACACTTAGTTTGATTTCGCGAGATGTCAACAATCACTGACTCTATAGATGGATAGCGGGCTCGCACGTAATTGAATAGTCGTCGACTGATTTACCAACCGGAACTTCTCCAGCGGCCATTTTACGGAGGGAAACCAATTGGGAGGTCACCGTATGAGTTAATGCGGGAAGTCAATAACAACGTGTAGTAACGCTGTGAATATTGATTGTATGTGAAAGAAAAATTCTTATTAAAAATTGTGTCGGTAGTAGCATCGAAAATAGTATGGGCCACAGTTCATATCTATATGTGGCCTCCCTCCCCTCCGACATCGCAAAGCCACCAAAGCAACGGGCGCAGGGCACCCACCCTCCGTTTCCCCCCTCCTCCGCCCCTCACCCTCCCCCCCCCACCCTTCAAACTCCCTTCCCCAATCCCACTTCCCCTTCTCTTCCCCTTCGGTGTTATATTAATGCCATTGGTCGGTATTGTGTTCTCCATTGAGTGCCGCAGGGGTGTAATGCATCATTGTTTCAGCACTGTACCCAAAGGGCTCGTCTACAGGTGATAGTTTATCCGTACATTTGCTGGTAGCTAGGACACGATCGTGGCCTGGGGGACACTCAGTTCTTTACACCGGACAAATGTTTTTCGCCGCCCGCTATCCATTGTTTTGAGGTCAGTGTCAACAATTCGTATGTCTAGCAGAATTAACACAAGTTGCAGTCCCATAAACAATGATAATGATAATAGTTAGGGGGGCGGTAGTTGATTTGAAGTCCCGTGGGGATTTCAATGATTAAAAGATCAAACCTATGAGATGACCTTAAAATAGGTCCAGAGAACAAGAAAGGTTTTGATGGAGAATTCCAAGGGGTGGCCATCTTGCGTTTCAAAATGGCCCGCCCTTTTGGTATTTTTTTCAAATCATAACTCGAGTTGTTAAAGTGCTAGGAAGCTTGTTTTGGTGGTCAAAACATGTATGTTAAGCACCCCCAAGTATGGAAGGGATAAAGCGAGATTAAAAATGAACAATTAGACTGGCAGCCATTTTGTTTTTCAAAGATGGCTGCCACTTCCCTGTTTATTGTAACAATTTTCAGCAGTAATCGGTGGTGCGTTTCATACAAATTTATGGCACAGTCTCAAGGTGTATATAAATATGTTTTGGATTGTTGAGAGTAATAGTAATTCTTCCAATCCTCTTGTATAATTTGTATTCAAAAGTCTGGCCATTTGACTCTGTAAAAAGTCATAAATATTCTAGGGCATTTATGCTTAGACTGAATGCACTGGTGCATTGGCTTCCACAAGTCAGGATATCAACACGTCAGGGCAGGTATTTTATTCGACCATCTAAGTGTCGGTTTAGACGTTTTTATAGTCCGTCCGGATTTATAGTCACCTATACGGGTAAAGATTAAAGAAAGGTGCACTTGATTCAGTTGACTCTTCACGCATTATTCATTGTCGTATATGGAGCCCGGATTATACCTCCTTTTACATCCGTGTAAGAGTCCGGGAGTCCCCAGACAACAACGGAAATAAAGTTGTGAAACTAATTGGCCTGAAGAGTCAACTGAGGCGGAGTATGAGTCCAGAAGGACTAATCTCCTGTTCCACACGTTACCACGCCAGTGCTTTCAATCAACGACTGATGATTTAATGCTTTGGGCACTGAATCGCAATGATGTCACTGACCCGTGAAAGATTAATGCACCTAGATTATTCCTTGTTCATAATTGTACATTGTAGTGGAATGGGCCCAGTGGAGAGAATTATACTAACATACCCAAAACATCCGATAAATTTTATTAAAAGAAGTAAACAAATATACATGGAGACAACCAATTGATTTACACCACCTGTAGAAAATGTAGCGCCGTCTATTTTTGCAGAGTCCATTTAAGTCTTGAGTTCTTTAAAATCCCACTAGATGGGAATTGTTTATTTGGTATGAGGGTCCACGAACTGTTGATGTATCAAGAACAAGAGCACTGTCATACATTTGTAGGTCCATTCAAAGCAGATAAGATAGGTAGATGTACGGGTTTTAAACCAATACAGTGAGTATAAGTGCTATGTGGGGTTATTTAATTGCGTATGAGTCACATTCCCTTTGCGAATTCAATGTTTTACCAAGCTAAACCACCAGTTGGTATAGTTATCACTGTTTTTTTTTTTTTTTTTTTTTGCGTCAGTCATAACTTTTATTGATGCACTATTAAAAAATGGACCAGAAAAAAAAATCGTTTTAATGGCAGATGGACTCAGAGCAGTTAAAATGAAATTTTGATACAGTTATTTGCACATTGTGTGTGTGCCCACCTGCCATTTTAAAACAGATGTTTTAACGGTCTTATTGACAGTGGTGGGCTTGGTTATACGCACTGTTTTCTGGGGGCATCTTGCATTCATCAGACTCGATTAAGCATCCACAAAAGTTCTGATACAGAATAGGGTCCCATTCTTGTCCACATTTGCACACATTCTTGGCAACAGCAAATCTCAACCAAATGACTTACTGCAGGAATTCTGGAGCAGGAGTCAAATGTTATCACTGGCTTGAATTTGCCATTCACCAAATCCTACCCATAGTAATTGGGCTGGGTAACTTCGGATTTGGTGCACTCTCATTGTACCAAAGAAAACTGCGTGTATAGTGGACTCCGCTGATAGCTGGTAAAAGGAGCTCTATTCGGACCCGACCGACCGATCTCCTGATTGTGCCTTTTTCTTGCCTTGTAAACCCCACAATCAAGATTGAATTAGTCTCACCAGCATCCAAGAAGCACTCACAAAGCTCATGGGTTCCCCATAGTGTAATGCTATAAACAATATTGAAGCCACGTCGTTAGATAATTTATTCATCATACACCGACGGGTTCCTTTCGACTAGCCATTCTGCGCTAACCAAACCTTTGTATAGATACATGTTTTTGTCGCAGGAGTAATATAGAAGACCACGTGGCCCCTATTTACATTGCTCTGGATGCTCAGAATGCTGCATTTCTTCCCCTTTTCCATGCATTATCATGGACAGATGTCAATGGGAGATTTCTGGCAAAGGAAAGCTGCCAATTGTGAAGGACTTGGAAGAATTTGGCTCAGATAATGACAAGGTAATATGCCCTTTCACAGCTTGGGAGTGGCAGATCCCTTTCATCAGCTTGGAGAGGCAGAAACATCATCTGAAGCAATCCTATTATCCCGCCATCAAAAGCAGTTGTGTGTCGTTGTATTTATCTTGTACGAAATTAACAAATGTTATCAGATGTACAATTGTATCTGTTTTGGAAGCTTATGAGGATTTTGTTTTGTTGCGCCAAGTACCCAAACAAGGCAGAACAGGCACAACATATGGTCTGCCCCTACCGAGCAGCACTTTTATTAGCTTACCATGATATAACCACTAACGCGGACGATTGGTACAGATGACATATCAAGTCCATGGTTGCGGAGACCCAATTACTACCGATGGGATTTAGTGGAATACAAATTCAAGCAGTATGACATTCCTCCTGTTCCAGGCTGCAATAATTCTTTTACCTAGGAGCAAATGCCGATTTGGGGGTTTTCGTTCGGGCCACCTCTGCTGTCACAACGAGTCATATACCAAAATTTCCTGAAAGTCTGCGGACTATAACCTGTGGTGGGACGTTTTGTGGAGGTGGAATGTTAAGTGACCTTGGACCCCAGAGAAAGGTCAAGGGTCAAATTAACTTCTCAAGCTAAGCAATCAAATTAAGTAAGACGCAACGATCTTTTTTGAACCATAACATGATAAAACAATTAAAATCATCATTTTGTCATTTGAAAGCTAATAAAATTTCCTTTTCAATAAGGATATATTTGTTAAGAATATGCAGCTTGACCATAATTTTGGTCCAAAAAGGACATTTTAAGGATTTTTATAAATAATTTAAAAAAAGAAAAATTCAATTTTAAAGGGTTCAACTCTACTTCCTATTCAACTATTTTCCCTTTCGCAGATTTATTTGAGTAGTTGTACCAAAATTCTGACCACATATACCATGTAATACTTTAAAAAAAAAAACTTAACGACCCTTCATATAAATCCCCTTATAGTCTATATAAAGGTCAATGACCCCACATTCCACAAAGTGCTCGTAATGATGGTTATGATTGGTACAAGGTCTCCCTGTAATTATGCCTTTTCATATTACACTTGATATCAAATCTGGCATTTATATTTACAATGAAATAGCATTTTCAATCTAAATAATTCAATTTTAATGACAAATAGTCAATCTTATCCTTCATTTTGATAAAAACAAACAATTTTACCGCTTTAGAGCAAATTATCAATTTCTAGTGCCAAATTTCCCCCTTTTTTTATCAAAATAGGCTCATTGAACAGATAATTTTTATTTCCATAACGACTACAAATGATGTGCACATTCTCCTGAAGTGCACACATGTAACCTCATGGGTCGCATGGTCATTAGACCCCAAAAGTCAATGAACTCAACATACTAGAAAATAACCAGCAAATTATGTCCTTATATTGTACTATGCTCTTTCAGCAAATACATTTTGGAAATTATTACCATCATCATTGTCACAACGCGAACATACTTATCATGTTTTGTCCCCAATTAATCGACTGTAGACTGTAGTGTAGTGTACCTAGCCCTAAGCTGGGCTAGGCTTCAGGCCTAGCCCTTTTTTAAATCAGAGTCTAACTTTATATTATATAACCTTTTTTTCATCCCTATAGTTTTAACCATGTGGGTATATTAGCTGTTTGCATATAATCAACTAACTGTGTCAAGCTTAAGCTTAGCCTGGCTTAGACTACAGTTACAACGGACCACAACTTGCACAATGACCTCGCACTCACACTGTCTCAAGCAGGTCTTCACAGACAACTGCTGTAAAATACCCTAAATTCCCCATATCCTACCCCCCAATAATTAGAAAATGGTTAGTTAATATTACTGATATCAGAACTCACCTTTGCCACATAAAAAATCCACAATGAGTCAAATCACACCGGAAACTTGAATTGCAGCCATTTTACTTACTACGTGTTGTCTGCAATTTGATGCAGGTATTGCCATCGCGTCATCCATGCAAAAAGGAATTTTATGGTGAGCCAATAGGATTTAAGTTACTTTTGCAATGTTTGCTATTAGTGAAATTCTCTCCAAAATATATCAGTGGTCAAATAGTTATATAGAATCATAAAAATAGATAAAAATAAATATTAGTTTCATTTATAAATAGCTTAAATGTTACTTCATTTTTTAAAAAAAATCTAAGGTATATATGGGAAATATTTGAAAAATATATTCTCATCATGATATTTTCTATCTTTTTTTGTTTTTTAATACTGAATGATATCTTTCATTTTTTGGGCTGATTTCCTGTACATTGGATGAAAAATCACTTACCTTCCAGATTTTCCAAGGCAATGTGCATTATATTTTAAAATGATGACCTTTGACCTTTCTCTGGGGTCAAAGGTCACTTTAAACATCCACCGCCACAAAACTGGGCCCACCCGATTACATTCTACAATACTTTAAGGATATTTTTGGTAGAATAACTATTTTTGTGACATCATAGGTGGCCCTAAAAACCATGCTGCTCCCTAGGTTTTAGTGAATGATTGTGCCAAGGGTCCTTGATGTGCCCACAATTAGTGCAAATGTATAATAGACTGAACATGTACATAACTTCTGGGTGGTTCCCTTGAGTGCGATGAATTCAAGAAATTGTGGACCAAACCAATGTCCCCGGGCCCATCCCGGCAGACAGTGGCGTACATGCGGGGGGGCATGTTGCCCCCGACTAATGTGGCCGGGAACAAAATTTGCAAAAATCTTTCTAAATCAGCCCTTTTTAAACCGGGAAAATTGGCCTTTTGCCCCCTGAGAGGGAAAATTTCCCACGACTGGGAAATTTGCCCCTCAGAGTGGGTAGGCCCGATACGCCACTGCTGGCAGATGAGGACGACAACCATTATTTAGAACCTAACATGTCATTGATTTGATAAACAAAGAATAACCCGAGTGAAGTGATTGTGAGCTTGCTCTGATGAATCCATTTTGTGGGGCTCATACCATTAAACAACTCCAAAGTGCACTTTTAAAGAAGTGTTAAAAATATGCTCACTTTGCTGTTTTGTAGGCAGCATCTGCCTATCTGGTCTGTTAGAGGACTCCTGCAAAGTGAATTATAATAGGGAGGCTTGTTCTTGATAATCATATTTTTGGGATTATAAGCAATTAAACAACTCCACATTGCAGTTTTAGGATCTCATACCAAATAGCGTACTCCACCATCCAGCTCTACTACAACACTCCACAGACACCAACAGGAAACTTTAAAAGTACACATATAAAATAACTGCTCTACATCTACAGTGGTGTGATTATGGGTTTGTTCTTTGTATATTGTGACAGTGTTTTGTATGGCAGTGGCACCCCTGTAAACGTCCTCCCTGGTGCGTTAAAATCGACAATAGCTTTTTGCAAAATCTTCCAGGTAATTGTTTTCCCATCATGTTCATATTTTATTTAGCATTTTTGTTGGTAAAGGTAGCACCTTCACCGGGACTAGGGTATGCCGTCAAAATCAATTAGTGTGTGTGTGCGTGGTGGGGGGGTGGGGGTGCCACCCATGGATAATTTATGGTACACTTTTATGGTTACAATATTCATATTCAGTCTATCTCTAAACTTATGTTAAATAAAACTAGTCATTTCCACTTTAAAATCTGAAAACCGCATGGAAAATCCATATTCCTACCTCTATAGATGCAAATGGGAACTTATTTTTATGGAATATGACGTGACAATTTTGCAGACTTTGCATATTTTATTACATCATTGTGCTGCCAACTGGTTTGTCATACTTATTTTGGTATCAATGGAAAGAAGAGGACCAGGCTACCCACTGTATCAAAATCATAAGCATTGGGGTGGCAAAAATTCTTGATAAGATAGGGGTAACACCGTTCATAATATGGCTGCCATTTTGAAATACAATTATACAAGTGGATTGAAAGAATCATTTTTTATTCTTACCAAATAGGAAACATCTTTTAAATTATATACTCTTGACTAGTTAAAATGGAGAACTGGTGTCACATACTTAAATTTATATGAACTCACCACCTAAAATACTGCTGAAGAATGTTACATAACATGGTATTGGCAGCCATTTTTGCAAAAACAAAATGGGCTGCCAGCTTAATGTTCCTCTTCTACTCTCTCACTTTATCTTTCCCATGAGTGTAGTTGTTTAACAATGCAAGTTTTGGCACCAAAACTCGCTTCCTAACACATTCACAACTCGAGTTAGATTTTAAATATACCAATGGCAAGCCATTTTGAAACCACCCCACGAGCCATTCCACATTCCGTTGACTAATACGACGGGTACCACATGAGGAAATTACGGTAAAATTTAATGGAGACGGTTGTCACCATAATTCAAATTTGTTTGAAAAAACTCACCACTAAAACTACTACAACTGATGAAATTGTACAATAAACAGGTAATGGGCGGCCATTTTGAAAACAAATGGCTAGCAGTCTTTAATGTTCCTCTTCTAATCTAGCTTTGTGCTTTTCGAGAGAGTTGTAGGTGTTTCACATGAAGTTTTGGCACCAAACTAGTTCCTAGCACAATTCACAACTCGATTATGATTTAAAAAATATCCAAAATGGCAGCCCTTTTGGAAACCAAGATGGCCGCCATCTGTCTGCCACCCCTGGGACTTCTCCATCAAAATTTTTCTTTGTTCTCTGGGACCTACTTAGGTATCTAAATAGGTGTGATGCTTTAATCATTGAAATCCCACGGGATTCCACAGTCCCCCGTGACTATAACGAAAAAGCGGCATAAATCGACCATTGTCATGAGCACCATTGGTCTTCATTCGATAGACGATTTGTTAAATCGGTAAACCCTTCATTTGTTTTCATGTGATTTGTTCAAATGTCTAAGTAAAATATCACAGATTAAAAGAAATCGGAGTCGTTCAAAACTATAAATCGCAGAAATACTAGTGAAAATTGACAGTCACCGTTACCAGTAGGCACACCCACTTAAATAACGCTCCATTGAAATACAACGTAATATACCACACGCGCTCTCTGATTTGCAGCCCGCGTGACAATATTTTGGAATGTTTTAAATCGATTTCCCTTGAGAGATCACAACTGTCACTTTCCAAAGTTGCAATTTTTTGATATAACCTATATGGATATTAATAAACAGGTGGGGGGGGGGCATGAACACCAAGTTAAATGCACTAAGGAAGGGTTATTTTTTGGGTTCCTTAGAGAACATAATATGAATAATCCGCTTAAAGTTCGTTTTTTGGGGTGACCATTTTTTTTTAAACCATTTAATCGCCCAGTGCTGACAATTGGCACAGAGACATAGAAGAAGTAATTTAGGGAGATTTATCTGGCGCTCACCTGGTGAGCACCGACTAGATTTTTAGTAAAAAACCCTGATATTTTTGGAATTTCTCGCTTTTCCTAAAATCCCTCGCCCCGCCGGTAAAAGTAAATAAAAAAATCAGGAACCGGTAAACTGAGTAATGAAAGAAAAGGGGGAAATGAAAAACGGTTCGATTAAAGTGTGTTTAATACCTTTATGCCACTAGGAATAAAAGTGTGTAAATGTCATTAAACCTCATGGGGGGAGGATTTAGACAATCTGAACTCTCTTTATACATATCCGTTTAGTTTTATAAGTCTGTTTGTGTTTTCACCCCATAATGGGGATCAAGGGAGCGCAGACCCTTGGTCCATTGTTGCCGAACAAATATTAGACTGTCCCCGTGAATTGGTAAAATTTTCCACGCTGCGCGCAGCTTCTAAACCTGATTTCAGGACTTGGTCTACTTTGATTGAGAATATACAATACCTCTTGTGATTAGCTCTAATTGTTTGCCAATTTTAATTTTAAGTTAGAAATAACTTCCATGTGCTCATCACATTTCAATGCACGCATACTTAAGTTGTAACCTTCTTCACGAAACGCGTCTACTAGCATGATGAGAATGCCCATCCTTGACTTTGAACATTTGTTGTTGTCTTGCATATACGGAAATTCCGCGGTACGGGGGATTCTATTAGTCCCTTATCTTCTACTTTTTGACCAGGTGAATGTCCCATGTAATGCAGCCTTGAATATGTACACTTACGTTTCCTGTGTTTACTGAAAAACGTAATTCGCGCACACTATTATATTAGTTTGAATTGCTTGTTTATTTTGACCTTCCAACCAATTTTCACCCATTCAGGCCATCGTACTGACTCGAGAGTATTAGGCTTAACTATTTACTCCACCCTTCAGACTTTTTCCTTATTTCCATAAATGCCATCCCACTTTTTCAGGAAATTGTCCGGCACTGTTGTGGTGGTTTAGCCTTTTAATCTTGCTTATTGGCCTTTTCCCATGCGACCATACCGACATCTCTTCCGACTTTTTGTCATGCAGCATACTGTGTTTTCAACATTTATCTTGAATTACTGAAGTTGATTGAAAATGCTTTTGCACATTTGCTATATCCTGACACCAAATATACCCCTTTGGATACTCCATTTTATGGGTTGCAGCCCCACTTTGTT
>JAMKCH010035569.1:0-14050 GCA_023653785.1 Ophioderma brevispina
ATCGGGGCTAACCCCGATGGTGTAAACACGGCTAATGATTCCTAGAGTGCATTAATTATAATTCACCATCGAAGTGTTGAGTCACCATGTTACCTGGTTCTTTACCCGGTCACGCTTTTCAGTTTTGAACCCCGCTCGAAATATAGCAACAGTAGCGTGATCCGGTTGCTGCCTATCGTCATCACTTCGATAGTGAATTGGGACAGTACTCTGCAAAAGAACTTTGCACTTGAGTTTGAGTGCAAATATGCAAGGCTGTCTGACTGTTTATTTACTGGCTGTTGAATTGCCTGCCCACGATGATGACTTTTGAACAAAATGACTGAGCTAAGATTTTGCAAAAATTTTGGTTTAAATATCTAAAAATTAGCAGGAAATTTTGGGCAAAAAGGCAGATTCCTACAGGTTAACTTATGATATACCGGAAGACCAATGATAAAGGGTGATTTTTTTTGTCCCTCTGTGCCGGGTGAGGGGGGGTTTTTTTTTGTGACAATGATTAAAAGTGATGAAAATTTTTTTTTGTCTCCTCTCTGAGTTAATTTTTTTTCTTTCACAAGTTAAGGGTGAATTTTTTTTTTCAACACTCTAAGGGTGAATTTTTTTTTCTTTCACACTCTAAGGGTGAATTTTTTTTTCTTTCACACTCTAAGGGTGATTTTTTTTTCTCAAAAACTTCCTAACGCGTCCCCCCCCCCCCCCGGATATCTAATGGTGGGTCCCTTAGCTGTCTATGACTTTTTTTTTTCAATTTTTTGACCAATTTTGGCGTACATCTTGGCGGCCATATTGGATACTCGAGAGCATTGGATTTGTTTCACTGTTAACATCCCAAAAGTGTTTTAGACCCAAGAGGCACTAAAAAAGTTGTGTGCATAAGTTCTGTGGGGGGTGAACGGGTGTACCCTACATACCCGACTCTAATATGGAAACTGAGGTAGTGCATGGCTCGCGAGTGCATACCGTCAGTCAAACACTTGCAAACACGTGGCGTGGTCTAAACACTTGCAAACATGCGTGGTGCCTAAAAACATTTGCAACTACTATGCGCTCCCATCAAACACCTGCGAAACGTGATGCGATGCCCAAAACTTGCGAACGCGCGTGCTACTGTAAAACACGTGCGAAAGTGAGATGGTACCATAAAACGTTTGCTCATACGGATGATAACCATAAAACACTTGCGGACGCAAGTGCGCACCATAAACCTCTTGCGAAGCAAGGGATCGCCCTAAATTTGCGAACACGCGTTCAACCCTAAAACACTGCGAACGCGGGTGCGTACCTTAAACAATTGCGATTACCCTAAACCAATGGCGGAGCACGCGTGTGTACTCTAAACCACTTGCGAACACGTATTCCGTACATTAAACACTTCGGTGCTAACACATAAACACTTGCGCACGCAAATTATACCCTTAAAGACCTGGGAGCAAAGGCCTGATTTTAAGGGTTTTTTGGGACACCTCTGCTGTCACAAACAAATTGCATTATACCAAATGTCCTGAAAGTCTGTGGAATAAAATCGGGGTGAGGCCATCTTGCAGATGGGATGTTAAAGTGACGTTGACCACAGAAAGGACCAAAGGTCAAAACATCTTTTCACCACATGTGAATGTAAGGGCAAACTTCTTTTCTTGAAAAACCACTAAAGAAACGCCCCATTTTTGAATTTTATACAACAACATGGTTGTAATTCATGTGTTCAAAAGAAACCTAGGATAGTAATCTAGCAAATGACCATTGTGATAAGCAAAGAAGTAGCAACCCCTTACCTCACCAACAGACACCCCCACCCCCATTTCGTCCACACCATATTTGACTGCAAGTCAAAAGATTGTCCATTACTGAGTGGGCCATTTCCACCCCCAGAATATTTTTTACACGGTATATTTCTATGAAAATGATTTAATCAACACAAATGTAAACCAGTGGGGTATTCATATGAATGTTTTGAACAAAAACGTCAATCAACAAAACTTCTCTGTGGCCTACGGTTTTTGACTCGATGATCTGGAAACTTGCTGGCTGACAGAAAAGGCACAATTTTTGGTCATTTTCAACATTTTGGCCCCAATAATTGCAACTTTTTCAAAATTTTTGATATTTTTTGCAGTTATAAACATTTCTTTTACAACTGATGTTGTGCGAAATATACGAGAACTTTAATTTACTGCAGTGTAGAAGTTGCTAAGGGGGCAGTTACCATGCAACGGAACAATTTACCACCAATTTTTAGCCTCAGTGCTGACAAATGGCTTAAAATGAGTTTAAATTCTGGTTGCCATGGTAAATGCCCACGATGAATCTAACACACTACACCAAAAAATAAAGTGCGTTGAAACCAATAATTGACGTCGTAATATAAATACGGTTTTCATTAAAAGAATTTGATTAAAAATGATTTGAAAAATGACCCTTTTTTTTAGTCAAAAAAATTGAAACATCACTCAATTGTCCATTATAATGCTGGCTGTGATGTTCAAGGGGTCATAGGTCAAAATCTGCTAGGCACAGAAGGTTATGCGGTGTGATTACTTCTAACTTAAAACATATCTCAATACGATTGAATCCTTTTAATGTCAATTAAACACCTTTTGTTTAAAAAAAATCCCATTCAAAAACGTACTTTGTTGGTAAAAATGGCAAAATCCGCAAATCCAATTTTACATAGTAATCACACGTGGGTGGGGATGCAAATGTTGTGTGGGATTTGTGGGAATCTTGGATAGGGTGGATGGTGTTGGTGTTAGGCTTAACCTGATCTTCAAGTTGTATGAAAATTATTTTTGAAGTTATTTTACCCATGAAATTATAGTGTCAATTGTATTAGTTCATAAAAGAGATGTCTTACACAATTTCAGTAGTTTAGACATTTTGCGTATTTTTTCTGAAATAAATGGAACAGGAGTTGACCTTTTCGGGGGTCAAAGGTCACTTTAAACATCAGGTTCTGCAAAATGGCCCACCCAGATGTATTCTTCAGCTTCAAATGGAACATTTTGTATACAACTTTGGTGACAGGGCAAGAGGTGGTGGCCCGAAAAAACACGTCTGCTCCCTAGGTTAATAAAAAAAACTGTGAACTCGTGTGCCGGTACCCTAAACACTTGCAAAGGTGCGTGCATACCCTAATACAACGCAGGTAGCAAAGTGATTCAGTGGAATTCAACGATCCTCAAGGGTGTCGGTGGGGGAATTAGGCTACCAGGGTCATCACACTTCTTGGGGAAGCTTGATGTAGTCTGAAAAGTTCCTTCCTAAGGTAGCGGGCGCCGCTTTACTAGGTAAGTGTGTTTTGGGACGGGACCCACACCCAGCATTTAAAAGGTGCAGTTAAAACCCTATAGAGAAAGAGAATTAGTCGTGCAGAAAGAAGGAGAGGATTGCACTGATTTCCATCTGTAACAGTATACTTGTCAAATTGGGTTTAGTGAAAACTTTTAAATCTTGGGGGGGTCCAGTCAAGGGGCATAACTTCAAACAAAGCACAGTAGATTGCCACAAATGAGGTGTCCCCAAAATTACGCGTAAATAACACCTGCTTCCATATGATGTTGAAATAAAATGATGGATCGTTTTGAATGAACTTGACAAATTTTTAGGGGGGAATTCGTTTGGGTGTTTTTAGTTGATTGCCACTTTCCGTGCCGAGAGAGTGTGAGTGTGTTGAGTGGTTTTTTTGTCGCGGTGATAGTGCAATAGTTTGAAGCAGTCTCCTTCGCCGTGAGAGTGTATATATGAGAGCTCTCCGTGCGTGAGAGCGTGTGTTTGTAGGTGGCCTAAGATAACATAGCAAGCTTCAAGGGATTTGAATAGGTCAGGTGGACAAGATGTATGTGGCAGATGATGTCCGTTAACCCAGGCAGTGCTTACACAATGCAATATCCTTCTCAAGAAAAACCACCACAACCTTCATTCACCTTTTGTGGTCAAGTTCTTCAGATGGTTGAGTCCCAGCCTGATTTTGGGTTAGGATATGACAACAAAAATGTCTTGGAAGTGAAATCAATAACCACCATCAAAAAGCAAATAAAACTTTGGGTTTCATGAAAGAAACTTTGGTCGTCAACTAAGGTGAAGTTGCACATCATAGAGATGCTTTGTGCGTCCTATATGAATACGCTATAAGTTTGGGGCCCCACCACACGATCAAATCAGCGCATTGAAATGGTTCAGAGGACAGGAGAGCTGCCCGTTTTTGCAATGGGGACTTCAGGAAGTACAGCAGCGTTCACTGATATCGGTAAATTGAACGGAAAACATTCAGCAGAGGAGTAGGAGCAAAGATAGCTTCATTATGATGTATAAAATTACTTATGGACTGGTCGGGATCATACTTCAAATTTTCGCAACTATGAAAGATGATCACTTAAAGTTAACCCAAAGACATCCACATCAGACTGAACGTCCATAGATTTTCCTTCTTTAATCGGACACTACCTGTGACATAATCTAACTAAAGAATGCACCACTTGCACCCGGTCTTAGTCAAATTTAAGAACATGGGCAACAAAGAGCTTCCCGCTCTATTGTGTAGGACTTCGAGGAGGTCACACATGTGTTCGGCGAAGTTGGTGAAATGTAGATTTTGTCTACCCTACCGACACAACAGATATAGAGACAGTATCATGATTCACCTTTTCACACCCAAATTCAAAACAAGGCTATCTCTCCTACACGCACGTGGAATCATCCACAATTCGGGGCGAGCGTGATCGCTGGCGAAAGTTCCTCTAAGTGTTGCTGGGCGCACCTTTACAAGTAAGTGTGTTTTGGGACACTGGACGCCCCAGGATTACTTTTTTGGGGTTGTTTAGTTTGATTGCACTTTCCGTTGCGTAGAGAGTGAGTGGAGTGTGTGTGAGTGCGCTCTGTCGCCGTGAAAGAAAGGCACAAAGCTTGATTGCACTCTCCGTCGCCGTGAGAGTGTGAGTGTTGAGTGGCTGTCCGTCACCGTGAGAGAAGGCGTGTAAAACTCTCCGTCGCCATGAGAGCGTGTGGTTGTGTATGTGGCTCTTCCGTCGCCGGAGGCTACTTGATGTTGATTGCCTCGCCGTCGCGTGAGAGTGTGTGTATTGTGCGCCGCTCTCCCGTCGCCGTGAGCAGCTACGTGGTTGCACTCTCCGTCGTCGTGAGTGTGAATGTATTGAGTCAAAACCATCAGCGAACAAACTTAAGGTTGTTTCTAGAGTTCTCCGAAAAAACGCTTTTTTAATGGGAGGCACGCTCGCTGTACTACCTGCCGTTTACACTTGAAACCCTCCGTAATAAATAATTCCCATATAATTTCATTTTGGACGAAGTCCAAAACCTCAATCGAGTGATATTCCCCGTAACAAAATATTGACGACTGAATTTAAAGTAAACAAAAAGGAAATAGCATCACCTCAAACAAAAAATCAGTAAAAAAAACACGTTTTTTCCATGCTATCATTATGATTGTAACCAATTTCTACTAAAATGTTAACACCAAGGTGGGCGTGAAAAAATTTGAATATTTTTTTACGTTCAGATATTTTTGATCATATCTTAATTAAGTCTTATAAGTTGACGCCCAGATTTTTTAAGTGATTGAACGATGGATTTTTTTTAAAATTGGGAAAATAAGAAAACGGGTTATTTTATACCAGGGGCTTCGGCTCGGATATATGATGCAGTGCGGGTAGTTATTGGTGGCTAGGTTATACGTACGTACGATGGTTAGCAAGAGTCATTTTCGAATGGACCCGGACGAGTGGAAAAGTCTCGGTGCGACCTGGAAGAAAAACGACTTGGGAAATAGCTTTCAGCCAATCAGAATTCGGAACCCATTCGGATTTAACTACCTGCGCTTCGACCGGGGGTCTTGATTGAAGTTGGACCGCCTTATTGGAATAATGCCATCCAAACCGGACAGTATGAACGCCTACAATGAATCGAAAGAGTCGGTCGTCGCTGCAGCTAACTATAGTAATATTGTCGTGTCAATGGTACAGCACGCAATGGGGAAGAAAGCAATTGTGAGTGTGCCTTGCAATAATGTAGGTGTTCGTGCAAATCTGATCGTTATGTTGTCATCCATTGGATAAAAGGCCCGGGGGGGGGGGGGTTCTTGGGGTTTAGGTCGGGTACCCATGCTCGTTCCAAAACAAGACGGGGGAAGGGGGGAATAGGGGGAAGAGCTGTTTTTGCAAAGAATGGAGGGGGGACTACAGCGATCAAAGGGGTGTATCAAAATGCACCAATAATCATAGTTTCGAGTCCGATAAAGGGGTATTATCATCAAATCAGTTGTTGAGGGTGACTGTGAGTTTTCAATGATACAAAGAGGAAAATATTAACTCCTAAAATATGAAAAAAATCAAACCCAAATGTGTACATTTTTTCGTTGCTTGCGAAGTTAGCACACGTGTGGTGTAATTTTTCTGGTATATTATGTATATTAGATATATTTTAAAGGTGGTATAATCTTTTATTCAAGTAGTATAGATAATTTAGAAAACAGGTTTCCCGCAGGGGTTATTAAGGGTTATAATTCACGGAAAGATTGGTTCCCGGTCGTTAGGGGTATATATTTTCACTGAAAAACTCGCCAAAAGAAAAAAACAATCGGCCCGCGTTCGTTAGGGGTTGTATATTTTCACTGACTGAAAATGGGTCCGTGAGGGGTCACTCTTCAGAACCCCTGGAGGAACGAGAAGGGGTGGTACCCAAAACAAAAACCCTCCAACAAAAACCCTGAGCCCCTGAGAACCCCCCCCCCACCCGGATAAAAGGCTCACCAAATTGGTAAAAATCATACTTCAAAACGTTGCGAATGTAATGGGTCGTCGTAGAAATGTGAGAAGGACACCGAAAGTGTTGGGTATGGGTCTAGCCCAGGCTTGCATGCAAAAAAATCCATTGTTGGAATAAAACAAGAAGTTCCAGTAATATTTTAGATGGCTTACTGCTTAGCCACTAGCTTAAAGTTTTACTGATAATCTTGCGGTGAAAGGTTCCTAGTTTAAAATGAAAACAAGAATGTCCCTAATTATGTCAACGTTTTTGTAGGTACGAATACTCACTCCTATATATGACCATGACCATTATGCAATGCAATATGAACGATGAAGTTAACAGACTGAAACAACAAGCAGGTGGGAGTGGCGGATGGGTCATGGACCCCACTCGGAAATTCGATACTTGTGCCCATGGGAGCTATTGTGGACAATAAACTATGACAGATTTTACAACCAACTACTACAGACAGTTGCCAACTAGCCTCGTATTAATGGGGGCTCGCTCAAGGTGAAGAACGACGCGACGAGGGGGTTTCTTCACATGATTGGGGTAAAAAAAAAACCCCACTCGAAATAGATTGAATTCCAGGATTGAAATTCCGGTCGAACGAAAATCTTAAGAGAGATGCAAATGGGCCATATGATAGTTCAATACAATGTTATAAACTCTGAGTGAAAAACGAACTTTGAGTACATGAAAGCACTAGCATTAAATTAAGCAGTCTGCCACAAAATCAATGAACAGTAACTTTATTTAGAATGGGACAAAGCGGTCGACCCGGGTAAGGACGCACGGACTGTGTCTAATGTTGGCTGGGTAGTGATTTCGAGAGGTAAACAGTCACGGATAGTTCTATAGGCAAGAATGGTTTTGGTATATCTTATCTGGTACTACTACTTTATAGGGGCATCTGCTGTGAAGTGCACGACTCGAATGAGTAGCTTCCTTATGCTGAAGTTTATCAAAATTTGACTGGCGAATCCTCCTTATGAATAAGAGAAAATTGGCCACAATCTGGCAATTCCTCCAAGCTATCCCAACCAAATTCTCCCTCAGAATGTTAGTAACACTGAACTGCGGCCAGTATTCATTGACGCAAAAACCCGAGCCCTCCTTGAACTCTATCATCATATTTATATATTGGTCTGGTATGAGTCGGTAAACAGCAGCGGCATACTCGAGATGGGGGCGGACAAGAGCCTTGTACGCTGTAATCTTGGTATCTTCTTACTGCACGCGGTGGATGTTTTGCTTTGAAGGATACCGGAGAATTTTATTGGCTTGTTGACTACACGGAGATTTAATTTGACTCCAGGAGAGATTGTCAGATTTTAACCCAAGGATGTGGGTTCTTGAACAAGGGTCTCACCAAGCATGGTGTAGTCCTGACTAATTTATGTTCGCTTTAATACAACAGACATGGTGTACACTTATTTGGATTAAAAGTCATTTGCACTTTGTGGACCATTGGCAAACTCTGTCCAAGTCTTGCTGGAGCTTTCACCCATCCCTGTATTAGTGACATTAGGGTACAATATACAGTCGTCAGCAAAAAGGGACGTAGTTTGCACTGTAGACCCTCCCCCGATGTCATTAATATTAAATTAGGAATATTAAGGGCCCCAGCACTGTCCCTTGGGGGACTCCTGAAATAAATGCGTGCCATTGGAAGATCCCCATTTTGACACAATCTTTCTGCCTTTGAGTAAAAAAACTGCTGATCCAAGTAAGAATGTGTTTTAATACCGTGTAATGAAGTTGATTCAGGCGCTCGGGAGGCACACAATCAAAATCCATGGTTAAAAGTCCAATGCAGCATCAATTTGTGTGAGTTTTCAATGCCCTCCATTAACGACTGAAGCGGTGGTAACACAGGAATGCCCTTACGGAACCGGCTGCAATGGCGTCAAAAAAGTCTGTGGCTTATCAAGGGTGTTTGCTGTTTGCTAATGAATGAAATGTTCCAGAATTTTGCATATGATGGAAGTAAGTGATTACAGGCGGTAGTTCGGGCGCTTTTTTCTAGAACCCTTTTTTTTAAATAAGCTGTGCATAGCCAGGAACAGTCATCTGGACGAGCGTCCCAGTGTCGAGGGATTGTTGGAATAAAGACGTTAAAACTGGTGCAAATCTTCTGCTGTTTCCTTAAGCATCCGAGCTGTGATGTCATCTGGTCCACTTAGCTTTACTTATATCAAGGCTTACCTAAGAAGCTTAAGCACCCATTTCACTTCTGATGGTTGATGTGTCATAGTGGGATAATTGCTAGGATGTGAATGGAAAGGCAGTATTCATCTTCATAGTGAAAACCGAGGTTAAATGATTGGCAAGAGCGCTTGACTTGTTGAAGTCTGCCAATAAGAAAAGAAGTTTGAAGAATCCTTTTTCAGGTGGAAATTGTTGAAAATATCTACCGTTTGCTCCTAAGTGTACTTCCAGGAAAAGCCTCGGATTTGTTGCCAAATCATCGATGCTATCTTTGATGTAATCAGATTCTGCTTTCCTTAATGAATATTTTCACACACCGACGGGGCATCCCTGACACTGAACGTTTCAGGGTCGATCACCCATGCGATGAGAATATTGTGCCTTCTATTTTGAAGCTTGTCTTCTTTTAATCAGCGTTCCTGATTTTCTCAGTGATCCACGGAGGGTGTTGGATGGGCGCGGACATTTTTGCTGTAAATATAGGAATAGTATATGTATATAGGATATATTTTTTGCCATTGATTTGAAGCATTAGCTTGTTCAAAAAAGGTATAAATTTTTCTTCCAATGAACACCGAAGCGTATCTCTGGCAAAATACTGTTCATCAATGGGCATGTCACCCGCATCTGAGTCAAAAGTTCCCTTATTTGTAAAGAAAACTTTCCTTCTCGTTTTTTTTTAAAAGCTGCGTTTGTTCTACATTAACACGTTAACACATGCACAACATCGTGATAACGTAGACAAGTCGCCTTGCAAGGGTTAACTCTTTTGTACAAATCAACATCCGAACAGGTTGCCATACCAGCGTCAAAGTTTGTCCTCACTGAAACCAGTCGCCCGGCCCGACCAACCGTCATAACAACAGTAAGGATTCCATTCCACCCATCGTCCAAGGGCAAAAAAAGACTGCTACATGAACACCTTCCCTAGAACAATAAGTTATGGAACACTATGACCCATAAGCCCTTGTCAATATCAAATCACACTAAACCATTCAGCAAGCAGAACCAACCATCTAAGATCACATATAACAAGAATAAGTTCACAAACTTGAGCACTCACAACCCTTTGCGTAGCTTCGTATGACTAACACCTCTGCATCTCATTCAGACTGGCTTTGAAGGCATCAACTGAGACAGCATTCCGAGTCGAAGCGGGGAGCAAGTTCCACTCCACACGGGTCCTCGGGAGGAATACCCTTTCCTCCCGAGGACCCGTGTGGAGTGGAACTTGCTCCCCGCTTCGACTCGTCGACTCGGAATGCTGTCTCAGTTGATGCCTTCAAAGCCAGAACTGAATGAGAGCAATGTGGTTCTTTCTTAGAGGGGCCAACCCATTAAATTTTGCTTCTTCTTTCTTCTTAGCGTGTCCCAAACAACTGGTGGTTCTCAAATATGATCCAGCCAGCTGATGGTTACACCCGTCTGGCTGCTGCTTCACTGAATTCCCAGGTCGCTGTTTGTGCCTCTTTGCTCCAGCAGGGGCAGACCAAGAGGCGCCCCATTGTCTGTGGTGCTGCTCCACAACAACAGGCAGTATCCTGATCTGTTCTTCCAGATAGCCCCACTTCTCGCAAGGAAACCTTTAGAGGGCCATTTTCTGGTTCCCGACCACTGAGGCAACGTGCCACTCACCCACGAGGAGCCCGCCCCAGCGGGAGACGCCCACCAGGCCCACCACGCTGCTAGCCATGACTGCAACTGATATATCCCATCTTGGAGTTTGTTGCAGTAACCATACAGATTAACAGAATTGTAGGAAAGTGTTGCAAGAGTACCTCCTTCAAAGTCAAAGTAATGGCAGGGGCTGTCAATGATGATGTCACACAATTTGGAATTTCTTGACCGTCACCGCCTGTGTTGGAGAAGATAATCACACCAATAACCAGGCCCATGCCGTGTAAACTCTTTGCTGATCATATCGCCCGAGCCGCTGGCATGAAAGCAAGCGCTGATGGAAGATTGTACAGGGTTAAACACCACCTCGTTGTTGCCTTCATCACTTAATTTTGTTTTTTGTTTCGTTAACTTTGGCATACAAGGTGTTCTTACGTTTTATACTTAGCCAGCAGCCACCGTTAAAGTTGCTGTTTAGTGTTTGGAACCCGAAGATGCTAATGGCAGGTATAAACCAAACAAGCATTGACGGTCGCTGGCCACTCAGTGAAACTGGGAAGCTGCCAATTACAAAATCATGACATTGGACTTGGAGCACACCCACGTAGGCGTTCAATGTTGTTCATGTCATTGTAGTTATGTTGTTTACAAGGTAATTGTATGGATTGTTATGCTTCTGCATTCGAAAAATATTTTCATGTGTTGTATCAATGGATCTTTTATGCTGCATTGCATTATTGTGGAGGTACAGTCCTCAGTTATAAAGCCAGTGAGTGAGAGTTATAGCGGGTCGGGGATACCTGATCATAATAGTTTGTGGGCCGGAAAGTAAACAATACTGATAACCCAGTACTACAGTACTGATTACAGAACAGTGGCTTCATTTGACCTCCATTTTACCTTGTTCGAAATATCTAACCGTAAATGCCACTGCATTTCGGTTAGAAGACTTAAGGTACCAAAAAGGGCGGAAAGTTTAACATGACCGAACACCGGGTTAATCCTTGCTTAAGAGGCCCGGTGTCTGAAGGTGAGAGTATCTGGTAGGGTGTGTGTGACATTTTTTTGAAAAATAAAAAAAAAAAAAAATGTGGAAATGTTTTTATTTATTTTGATATGACGATTATCCCTAGCGCCTTATTTTGATATCAGCTTAAAGCATATTCTTCTTCTTTCACACTGACACCAAAACCAGCCTTCTCCAATATTTCTAATTATGTAATGCTAATTATGCTAACGAGCATGCAGGGTGGCGGATGTTGGGACACGGATATTGGGACACCAAAACGGTGCCATAGAAATCTAAATGGGACACTCTCGTTTTTGGCTGAGCAAAATTATGAAAAACATTATTTTTAATTATTATTTGATGTAGCATGGATATCTTTTTTACGTAAACTTAATCTTGAACTTTGCAGCAATTAAAAACATGGAAAAGTTGGACCTAACTTGAATTAATTAGACTTATAAGCAAAGAAACGAGCTGCCAGGCAAGATGTTTTTTTTCCCATAGACCTCTCTCTGTGTAAAATAGCATCGCCATTTTCACAATCAGTCGTGTAACTTTCAGTTTTGACACTTTATGCATGTGTCAGCTCCTAATTCAATGACAAGAATTTCAAAGATATTTGCTGTTTAACTATCCTATATAGGGGTTAGCTCAGCTGCTTAAACAAACCTCCTTACTTTTTTCTTTTGATTTGGTGGCCATTTATTTGGTCAAAAATTTGGCACTTTTGGTGTGTACCCGCCCAATTACAATGTACAGCTCTATTTTTTTCTCAAAGCCTGTACTTTTCCTCTGCATTGAATTCCCAGTTTTTGTTTTTATTATTATTATAGACAAGTGCTCAACCTATAATGCTATTTTGGGGGGGGTTCCTCTCACATTTTCTTGCTTCTTCATTTCCGTATACAGGGTCGTTGCAATCAGCGTTTCGGAGGTGAAATTTTCCGTTAACAAATGAGCCCTATTTATAACAAACTGTTACTACTTACTCCTTATATTTAATACGAATTCTCTCTGTTTTTGGTGTATTGCAACAACTACCAAGTATGACTTGCATTTAGTTTTGCAAAAGATTTTGATCCTTCGCCTCATTAAGATTTTGTGCGCAATTCAAATTCCAATGTTACTTTTTCCTTTAACATTTTCGGCACTTCCGCAACAATGACCGGATAGTTTATTTTTTTAAAGAGATACAATGGCCTTGTTTTGAACTTCTTTAAAGTTGAACATGCCTTAAACATCTTACTTGAATAAATAGTTTGTAACAATACACCAAACATATTTTCCAAATTATACACCTGGATACCTTTCGTTAGCAACCTGTCACCTCCGAAACGCAATTTGTCACTTCCGAAACAGTTAAGTTAAACATCTCCGCTTACCTTGCGTAATAGAAATCAGAGTCTTGCTTGCTGATATCTCCTCTGTTGTAGTGTTTAGTAGTGATGCTCATCATGAATAGGATGACACTCACCAAGGTGCTGCCCAATGTCAACTTTAAAAATCCCTGAGACTGAAATTTTTTGTGTCGGAGATGACATAGATTTTGTTAACAATTTAAATTGCCTCATTTTTTGAACTTGGAGGCCTTACTTTACTACTCTGTGTTTGCCGTGTGATTGTTTTATACCTTGGAAGAAACATATTCCAAATGATCCTGATGATGTATAACATACGATTGATAAAATTTGAACTAATTACAGTGTAATTATGTGTATTTGTTCTTTTTTGTGTGCCATTGAATAGACATGCCATAGACACATAACATGTCTTGGTGACAGTAATGTGCCTGAAATTGTTTGTTGTTTAACTAAATTATGATTTTCTTAAATCTCTTAAGATATTAAATAGTATATAGCTTTGACACAACATGTTGTGCATGTTTTAGATAAAATAACCCACTCTAATCAGTGTTTGTTTCGGAGGTGACATTTTTGTTAACATGCGTATATACAACAGTATTGCAAGGCCTTAGCTAGTGTTGCCATTAATTATTCAAAGTAACAGTTTAACACCAAACAAATACTTTGTTATAACAAATTAGCACTACTCGGCAGGGTCATTCCATGCCAAACCAAAGAGTTCACCATACCTCTTGAGTTTTGCCAATGACTTCCTTGGGGATTCAATTCTAATAGCTGAGATTCACCAACAGAACCATCCATATATTCCATTTCGTTCTCATAGAATGGTTCCTCAAAGTTTCACAACTCGAGCAAAATTCAGTCATTTTGCATTTTGCAATAAAACAAGATCATTTTGACAGAAGGTAATCTTAAGCAAACTAAATCAGCACAGGGCTATTTCCCCATGGTGTAAAACTGAGAAACAGGATAACTTTGACATTTTCATATAAATTCTCCTTGTACTGTGAAATCTTTAAATTTTCCCCATTTTCAGGGGCACACTGGCAGGGACTACTGCTGCTGTAGGATCTTACATTACTCAAAT
>JAMKCH010035570.1:0-23051 GCA_023653785.1 Ophioderma brevispina
AATGGTACACAAGCCCGTGAACACGGACGTCAGGCACACCACAGATGACAGACAGACAGACAACAGACAGACAGACAGACAGGACGGACAGACAGGAAGACAGACAGAAAAGTGCTACTAGTCTAGCCGACACAAAGTTCAGGGCGAGAAAAAAAAAACCATTGTATCTACCTAAACGTTCCTGGACAATGAGTATTTACTTCCAATTCAATAAAACTATGGTATTAAAAAATTAATCAAGAAACTTTTGCGAATTAGCTATATCTGACGCCGCTAAAACTACAGAACTACAGAAATTATCCATTCATTACTACCGTCCTTCTCCATCACATCAATACCACTATCCAGGAGAAGTTGACACAATTTGCGGTATGGGAGACTTCATTCATAACAGCCATGTGCAATGTGTATAGCCATTTGGTAAGTATAAGTTGAGAAAATGATTAGTAACAAACCCTTTGACAGGACCGATCTAGTAGACAACGTTAGGGTTTTATAACAGTGGGTAGATTGTTTGAGGGTATGGTTTTTTTTAAATCGAAAGAGCTTGGTTTGGTTCCGAGGAATTTACATGACGAGGAAAACCAAAAAAGAGTCCAAGCGGACCAACCAAATCGATTGATTTAAGAAAAAATGACCGGAAGATGAAAGCATGAAACAATTCAAGTTGAATGCCAAATTCAGAAAACAGGACACCATGTCAAGTAATAGCTTAATAAATTTGAGTTACATAGTTTACACTCAAAGTGTATTACTGCTCCACTGTTTGATTTGTAGAGTGAATGACAGCTACTTGGATTATTTTATTACGAGTTGGACGAGTTACTGCTGATTGTGAGTTAATTTGCACTGTCATGAATCCTCAAAATCCTTGTCTAGTGAACAAAGTTAAATATTGAGCTTAGTGGAGTCTTATTATTTAAGCTTTCATTATACAGGGTTGACCCTCCAAGACAAAGCACTGCTATCCTTGGGGGCAACGGTTTACAGAAGTACATTTGAAAATAACATACAAATGAAAAATAAAGAAAACAATTATAAAAGTATAATTAAATCTGATAAATAATATTGGACATGTTATGTGATAAAGTGCAGCAGATCTGAAATTGATCTCCTAAGTCATAGACCTGAAGTTTGAATGATGTATTATGGACTATCAAGATTATTGCCAGAGTTTGTTAAATCTGACATGGAATTTAAGCAAACCAGAATTACACTCCTGATGAGAAAACAATAAGAGTATTTAGAGGATTGCCCGCAGTACAAAATTTTATGACATTGTTAGTAAAAAGCAAAATTTGACAAAGGTATCATGACATACCAGTAAGACCTTTAATAACATAACAATCATTTGATTGGACCATCGCTGATTTAAATTGAGCCAACTAAGACATGCATCACTGGTGGATAGGACGTATGGATATCAGCCGATCCCTTATTCTTCAAGATTATTCTGACAAACTTGCAAGTTTGATGAAAGTGTCAGAGAGCAGATCATATAAGACTGAGTAATCAAAAGAGTAAGACCAAAGATTATCAAGTTTTCCTTTAGGATGTGCTAGTCAATAGTACTTTCACACCGGCTAATAACACCACAAAGTTTCGAAACAGATAAGACATGTAATTGAAATGATGAGCCCAAGTCATAATACTGTCAAAAACATAGATACTTTGATATGATCACTCTCCTCAATGATATTGCCGTCATAGAAATAATTGATACAGGCTTTAATTTCCTGTCTAAACTTCTGATGTCTACCAAAGCTTTAATTAGTTTTCTCTCAAGGTTCTGGTGGATGCGGTGGCGGCCAGCTCATTCATTATAACACTTTCACCAAAATTTCCAAAAAGAAATGACAGCAATCACGAGTGCAAACCACCAACTCATTTGGGTGTTTTGATGTGGTTCGGTCAAGGGTGTTCCAATGACCCACATACAACCTCTCTGTCCTCGTTCTCCATTTATAACAAAAATAACAGAAATAACCCTTCCAGGGTTTGATTCGTCATCTCCAACGGTTTGGAATAAAATTTAAAAAAAAAAAAAAAAAAAAAAAAAAAAAAAAAAAAAAACGTCAAATTTTTGCTTTTACGTGTTAAACCAATGGCGATGTCTGGAAATTTGGGATTTTTTTTGCCCCCGCCCTCCCCTGGTTCTGGTGGAGTGCATATTGCATCCTGGATTATTACTTTGCTAAAGCTGCAACAATTTTTGGTGTCATCAAGGGACCTGTACAATCGTGAATGCAGATAACATTATCTTCAGATATGCTCCAAAGAAGAGACCCTCTTGCTGAGATATAATATCCCTATAGAGGTGATATGGTATCAACTTTGGTTGGTATTCCTCAAAGGGTTTCCTACTTTAGACCTGGTTTTACACCAGGGGTTAGTCCTACATTAGTGGAATTTTTTCTTTCAATATACTATAAGGTTTGCTGCAACAGGAAGAATTTTGTCTCATCCATGAGGAATTTTCTCATCCGTTTTTATTTTCAATCTTTCATGATTATGTTGCAAGAAAAAAAAGTCCACTCGTGAGGAACTAACCCTGGTTTAAAGCCAGGTAATAAGGTTAGATTCCCTTTCAGAATCCAGCCTTTGAGGTTGATTGCAGTAACCTAATGACGATCCCTGGTTTTTAGCCGAGATATCCACACCATTCTCAAATGAAATATTGGACACAACTTCAGTTCTCTTCATTTTCCTCCTGGTAGCAATCAATTTTTTTTGGAAGTGGTTTTGAAGCACGTCTAGTTGTTCATCTATTTTTGGTGTTTCTTCACTTAGCATGAGATGTAAAGCAGTGTTTCCAGCCTTTAAAAGCAAGTATAACTGCACAATGAAGTTCAGTTGGTAGGCAAAGCCTTCCTATTACTAAAACCTATACCATGCCTTACCTGCCCCGCTTCTGATTGGCGAATTACAATCGTATTTAAAAAATAAAAATAAATGTCAACATTTTAATAGTTGCCCTTTCACACTATATCAAATTGTTACCATTCCGCTTCCACTAGAAATAATGGTCGCTGCCCTACAATGCCCCATGGCATACTTCATACCTTTGTGCATGCTCACGGACATTTCCCTAACAGCTCCCCATTTTGGCACCTGGGTGGAGAAGAGCAATTGAGGTAAAGTGCCCTGCCCAAGTCCTCAGCGGGACTCGACCCCATGACCTTTTGGGTCATGAATCGGTTTGTTGTATGCACTGGACAACATGTGCCCTATTCATTTAAAACACCAAATTAAAAAGGCCTAGTCCTTTTTCATCCCTACCACCACTTTTACCAGGGTCACATCACAAATGAGTTAAGATTAAAATTGGGGGGGGGATCTATGTGGTGATCATCAACTGTGATAATGTAAACGGAATAAAGTTCACTTTATTCCGTAAGTCTGCTGATTCATCCGGGTCATTTTGGTCCTGGGTCACAAAATGGCCACACCCCATACAATACAGAAATGAGTAAGGACCGGGGTGGGGGAGTCACTCTACCCAAATTGGGTACAGATGTGGCCCTTCACACAAGTAAAAAAATCAACCCATTTTATAGTGACCAAATTGATCAAATATATGACCCATATATAATAGTTGGTTCAGAAATTTTGATACTCGTACTCGGGCTTTAAAATTTTGCACCATTTTCCCTAGTATCCAGCAACAATTTTCCCATTTTCATAGTCATGATTTTTCAAAAATCAGAAAAATCACCCTTTTCTTTCGTATTTTAACAGAAATCAGAAAAAGCAACCCATTTTCATAGTAATTTTTTCTTTTTTGGATTTTGAAAATTGGACCCCTTTAAAATAGCATCAATGAAACCAAAAAAATTACCATCTTTATAGTAGCATGGTGGAAAACGACCTATCATTATCGTAAACGTGAAATGTTACCCATATCGGCGGCACAATTGCACCTACCCTTTCTACCGCTCCCCCCCCCGGGGTAAGGACAACACCAAAGATATACATTAACAGTAAAAATACCACTTGTACATACGTATGTATCTACTTAGCACCATGGCCAAGCAATGGGTATATGTGTTTGATGGCACATAAATAAATTCAAATAAATTTATTAATTTTTTCTGGACTGCAAAATTCTGGCAAAAGATGAAGATGTTTGGGCTCCCTTCGGTCTCACCTTTTTATATATATACTCTTTTGCAAACTTTGCATCATCCTAGCACAACCGGAAAATGGTTGACTGTTGGTCTAGTACTCAGTGGTATAATCCAATCGATATCAGGGCAGATCAATCTCAGCTGACAAAAAGCATATCATTAGATTGTATGTGCTCATCGAAATAAATCATATCTCAATACTTGTTTGCCATTTAAGTGACCCGGTGAACCTTGATGATTCAACAGTACTTTACAGAATCAAAGTCCAGCACACGTGCACTTATAGAAAGAAAAAAAAAAAAAAAAAAAAAAAAAAAAAAAAAACATCAATGCCCTTCCATCCATAAAGGCTGCTGACTTCCTCACAATCACCAGTAAAGTGGGGTCACTAAAAAATGCTCCAACCTCAACACTACGTCCCCCCGTCTGATCACATACACACCCATACCCACCCAACCTAATGACATCATTGACAGTGCCTACCAGCCACCGAGATATCTTGACTGCTAACTGTGATCGAGGCATTATTTACAAATAATGAATGGTAATGGTGCAATGGTAAGACCTATTTTCATGAGTTGAAAGATGAAATGTGCCATTCAACGAGGCAAAGAGTTGAATGGAACATGTCATCTTTCAAAGAATGAAAATTCTTTCCATTGCACGAAATGAAAACATTAATTAGGTCAATTTGGTGATATAACATCTGAAGTAGATCCTTGTCCTTTAATTAAGCTCAGACTAGCTTGAATACGCTAAGTAAGGTAAGCCTAGCATAGCATGGGCTATCACGTAGCAAGTTGCTACGGACCAGGGCTAGATTGCAGGGCTAGGCCGAAATGTTGACTTTATTTTTTTTTGATTTTACCTTCTACTGCACTGCTATAGTCACGCCTTAACTGTGGTCTAAGAAAACTCACGGGGGGAATTCCAAGTAGAAGATGCAGAAAACATAACTTTGCCGGCAGAAAACAACAGCAAGATATTCTTCCATTGTTCACTCACACAAAGACTGCAAGATTCCGAGAACTCGCTGCTACCGCAATCAACGCGGATCATAATAGCATCATAGCCACGGCAAGGTTCCGTATACAATGCCATAGGTGCGTGATTAGATGGGGGGGAACCCGTTTTTTTTTTTTTGTTTTGTGAAGAAGCACGAGGCGTGCGATAGAACGAAATGCTATGGAACAAATTGCACGCGCCGAAAGGAACAAAAATGCACAGTATGTGACGTAAGCATGCAATATATCATTTATTTAATGGACACGTGACCGTGAATCCTCCAATCAAATGTCAAGGATCTAGTTAGGTGTTAAATAAAGCCAAAAAAAATAATGTAAGCTAGATTAGGTCTATCATATGGTAATAAAATGTCCCAAATACCTATTGACTCTTTCACATCCAGCCCCCCCCCCATTTTCAATCAGATACATGCATATCCACAGTGCATTTGGGTTTTGTTAAACAACAGCTGATTATTGTTTAAAACTAAAAAGTATAAAAAAACTAAAAAATCAATAAAATAACACAAATAAAAAAACAAGGAAAGAGTAATCGAAATAATTTTTTGGTTAAAAGTCTTAAACCTTCTTTAATTAATGCACACAAATACCTTGAGGAGGGGCATTTTATAATCCACAGCCCTAGGCCCCTGTCTTGAACTCAAACAAGTTGAGATTTGGTATATCTGAACATTTCCTTAAGAGGATGGTATGTGCCTCACAGGATGTGCACATTGATCGTCTTTACAAGAAATTCCCACAATTTGTCTATTTCGTCTGCAAATGGACACAAATTACAGCACATGCCACAGTGGACCCGGTAGGGGACATTTTAATTTTCTCAAGGATATTTAGTGAACCATAAAACAAATAAAGGCACTAGAAATACAAAACGCAACTGCAATGCAAATGGTGCGCCCGCAGGCGGAGTGCCATCTCTCTGTCATTGGCGTTTGGGCCGACTCCCTATATAATGTGGCTGTGGGGGGGTCGCCCACTACCTACCGCACAGGAGTCTGTTTTGCATTCCAGGGCATATGCGGTACCCATTTATACTCTGGGTGGAGAGAGGCAAGCGAGGTAAAGTGCCTTGCCCAAGTGCACAACACATTGGGACAACGGGGCTGCGAACCAACAACCTTATGCTTATGGGGCGAACGCGCGGATCCAAGCACCAAATGTGCCCTCATCTCATACGCAACTTAAATGATGTCCTTCAATTCTTCTCATACCATTAGTATAACACGGAAACGTTTGTGAAAAGACTGTATACTGTATAAGTAGACATTTTCACAAGGTGTATTTTCGTGATTCGCAATCAACTCTAAACCGCAAAAATCAAAATTGTGAAAATTAATGTACTTCAAGAAATTGCTCAAGAATGTAAAACACAAAACATGGCACTGGAACAAATTGTGAGCAATCACAAAAAATAAAACTCTTGAAGTCGGTCATTGGCAAATTCGCGAAAAACTGCAATGGCGAAAAAGAATTATACAGTACCTTATTTTCAATGTCAGTTTCTGCAATGTCTGTGTCCGTTTAGGGATTTCACTTTAATTTTCAAAGATTGATGTAGTAGGTAGATTATTTTGAGCCTCACATTTCTTTCTTGTTGATATCTGCTCCACCGGTAATCAGTGCATGGATAACATCTACATATCATGTTCTGTGTGGCCCAGTTGCAATGGATTACGACCCTTGCTGCAGAGAGAAAGAAAAGAAATTATACAACTTTTACTGGGCATATGTTAAATTTAAAGAATTACAAAACTTAGTTTCTCAAGGGAGGAATAATAAATCACCGTGTCACTGACATTTGGGTTGGCTTTCTGCTTTCCAGCAAAAAGAGAAGATTTGGCTGACCAGTACTCTGCTGCAGCATGGGAAGGGCGTGCTCAATGGAAAAAACTGATGGAAATTAAACTATACATACACCAAGCTATAGATGATGTGACCTATGAGTCACTTGTTGAATTCAGGACGCCTCTGTTGTTTTCTGGACAGGCGCAAAATATTACAGTAGTTTCGGTGACAGCTACAGTAAAAATCTGTTTATAAATTACTGGCAGAATTCTTTCCTGATCTAAATTGTCACAAAATGCAGCTGGAAGCATTAGCTTTTATGCATTGATACGAAAAGTTCGTTTATTTAATGCGAAAAAAAGTTACAGCAAAAAACGAATTTCCCCATGCAAAGTTAGGTGCTTGGCCTTGCCAGTTTCTCTCTACACCAACACAGGGCGCCATAACATAAACAAAGTCACATCATCTAGATTATAAATATTTTGTGGATGCGACAGATAAATAAATGTACTGGTATAACAACAGCTCTGCAGATCCATTGCTGAGATAACACAGGTCTAACACAGGTGTAACACATCAAGGTTGAACACCTCTGGAGTGAAAAAACTTGATGGATCTATTGTGATGTACCTACATGTTTTCGGCTCTACATTGCTGCTTGTTTAATGAGATTGGTGCACAATGTCAACACATCTGGACTCTGAATCACTCCTTTGGCAGCCAAGTGGAAGAGAAGCTGTATCCCCCATCCTTTAAAGACAAAATTGAACCACATCAGGGCTGGTGAATTCGAATATGTTATATAAACACAAGAGTCAGTGGTTTTCAGGATGGGGGGGGTTTTTTGTCACCCCCAGAGCAGAGAAGCTTGACCGGGAAGAAAAAGCTGGAAATCATGCTAAATCGGGACTTTTTTTGCATGCTCACCTGGAAATTTCACCTCCAACCAGGAGATTTTGGCTCAAAACCACCTCCAACGGGAAAATCTGCCTCAAAATGGAATTTGCCCCCTTCTGACAAATGACCCCTGTTACGCCCTGGTTCAAAGATATGTCATATCCATTAAAGTACGTATGTTTATAGTAAGTGTCCGTATGGGAGTGATGACGAATTATGGATTTGTTCTTATTTTGGTTCTTATACTTGGTACCTATACTTGTTAAACATGCTAAAAATTGATTTTTTTGATGATTTGTTTTTGGGATTTTTTTTTTTTATATTTTCTTGTGATTTAGCAAAATCACTGATAGTGCCGTTAATTTTATCTCAATTTTTTTTAATTCTTTATATTAGATAATTGCAATACATACACTGCTAATAGCATTATAATTGCAAAGCAGTTCGCAGAGGTCTTAGTGTGTCCTCCCTCACACGTAATGTAATGGAGTGTAGGTTGTTCCTGAAAATAAAATGATAATTTTGTGTATTAAGTGGCCTACCAAGAAACATAGTAATTGCAAATGTTGTGACTTCCACTGCAGTTGCCAGTGCTTTCAACATTCTACGTCAGCTGTCTTCAAGATTTTTTAAATTATTTTGCAATCCTCATACAAAAGACCAGGGTCCAGATTCACGAAGCACTCTTAACCAAAATCTGAGGGCATTAGTTCCATTCTAACAATTGTTCATGGCATATTTGGATAAGATGAATTTTTCAAAATTTGAGTGTAGCCTAAACGTGTAACGGAACCAGGGACCTTTAGGTTTTCCGGTAATTAATCAAATGGGGGCAGTTCTGAAATGATATCTGTTTGTATAGGGAGTTCGGATCGAGTGATTATGGACATGTAATAAGAATGCCAGCTCCAGCTATACTAGTCAACATACGATTTCTTATTGATGTTCTAACAATGTTACTACTTAGGTAGACTAACACGTCCAATACTTCGATAATTTAACGTAGCGCCTTGCGGTTGTCAAGTTATAGGGTGTTTTAAAACAGTCATACATGTAAGAGGTCTTTCATGAATCAAGCTGCTGAATAGTTTTACCTTTCTTCTTATACTAAAGACCATGTTCTAATGACATCAAACCCAACATTTTCGTGATTGAATTTATTGTAATGACTACAGGTTATAATCGTGTCGTCATGGTAAAAGATAGGCAAACGTCTTGGCAGATAAACACTTCCTCAGATACTTGCCCTCAAAGGATCATAGATGAGTTGACATCAATTTTTAAAAATATTATACAACATATCCAGGGGGGCCATTGGAGTCAAAGGTGGATATGATGCGTGAACACCGGCTTCCAAAAGACATAACACAAATGTCACATCATCTAGATTATACAAGATTTTTGTGGATGGACAGATAAATAATGTATGGTATAACCAACAGCGTCTGCAGATTCCATTTGAGAGCTAAACACAGGTCTAACAGCGTTAACACATCAATGTTTGAACCCTCTGGAGTGAAAAACCTTTATGGATCTATATGTCGATGTACTACATTTGTTTTTCGATCTACATGATGCTTGTTTAATGAGATTGGTGCACAATGTCAACACATCTGGACTTTGAATCAATCCTTTGGCAGCCAAGTGGAAGAGAAGCTGTATCCCCCATCCTTTAAAGACAAAATTGAACCACATCAGGGCTGGTGAATTCGAATATGTTATATAAACACAAGAGTCAGTGGTTTTCAGGATGGGGGGGGTTTTTTGTCACCCCCAGAGCAGAGAAGCTTGACCGGGAAGAAAAAGCTGGAAATCATGCTAAATCGGGACTTTTTTTGCATGCTCACCTGGAAATTTCACCTCCAACCAGGAGATTTTGGCTCAAAACCACCTCCAACGGGAAAATCTGCCTCAAAATGGAATTTGCCCCCTTCTGACAAATGACCCCTGTTACGCCCTGGTTCAAAGATATGTCATATCCATTAAAGTACGTATGTTTATAGTAAGTGTCCGTATGGGAGTGATGACGAATTATGGATTTGTTCTTATTTTGGTTCTTATACTTGGTACCTATACTTGTTAAACATGCTAAAAATTGATTTTTTTGATGATTTGTTTTTGGGATTTTTTTTTTTTATATTTTCTTGTGATTTAGCAAATCACTGATAGTGCCGTTAATTTTATCTCAATTTTTTTTAATTCTTTATATTAGATAATTGCAATACATACACTGCTAATAGCATTATAATTGCAAAGCAGTTCGCAGAGGTCTTAGTGTGTCCTCCCTCACACGTAATGTAATGGAGTGTAGGTTGTTCCTGAAAATAAAATGATAATTTTGTGTATTAAGTGGCCTACCAAGAAACATAGTAATTGCAAATGTTGTGACTTCCACTGCAGTTGCCAGTGCTTTCAACATTCTACGTCAGCTGTCTTCAAGATTTTTTAAATTATTTTGCAATCCTCATACAAAAGACCAGGGTCCAGATTCACGAAGCACTCTTAACCAAAATCTGAGGGCATTAGTTCCATTCTAACAATTGTTCATGGCATATTTGGATAAGATGAATTTTTCAAAATTTGAGTGTAGCCTAAACGTGTAACGGAACCAGGGACCTTTAGGTTTTCCGGTAATTAATCAAATGGGGGCAGTTCTGAAATGATATCTGTTTGTATAGGGAGTTCGGATCGAGTGATTATGGACATGTAATAAGAATGCCAGCTCCAGCTATACTAGTCAACATACGATTTCTTATTGATGTTCTAACAATGTTACTACTTAGGTAGACTAACACGTCCAATACTTCGATAATTTAACGTAGCGCCTTGCGGTTGTCAAGTTATAGGGTGTTTTAAAACAGTCATACATGTAAGAGGTCTTTCATGAATCAAGCTGCTGAATAGTTTTACCTTTCTTCTTATACTAAAGACCATGTTCTAATGACATCAAACCCAACATTTTCGTGATTGAATTTATTGTAATGACTACAGGTTATAATCGTGTCGTCATGGTAAAAGATAGGCAAACGTCTTGGCAGATAAACACTTCCTCAGATACTTGCCCTCAAAGGATCATAGATGAGTTGACATCAATTTTTAAAAATATTATACAACATATCCAGGGGGGCCATTGGAGTCAAAGGTGGATATGATGCGTGAACACCGGCTTCCAAAAGACACCCTAAACAAGTATTTCCACCGACTAAAACATACCCTAAACAATTAAGCATTTTTGTGTTTTTGACTCACCATAAACAAGTTTTGTCAGTTTTGTTAACCTAAACAAGTGAGGCAATGATTGTCCCTGATAATATACCCTTATTATCCTGGCTTTCCTATGTTATTTACTTCCAATACATATTTTGATGATTTTATCTCGCGTACATCAAATTTAGGGTTATGAAAAAAACATTTCAAAACTTTACTTTTTAATATCTATAAGTATTAACTTGCTTACCTTGACGTAGATGTACTACTTAACAATTTGATACTTCTGGAAGGATATGCAAGCCTCCAGTTTTGAATCCCTATTCAAAAATCCCTAAAATAATCAAATCCTATCATGACTGGAAACCCCGACGTCCTTGACGTCAGGCAACCCAACACTATACTCGCCTCATACTTCTCACATAACCAACGGAAAGGAGTTTTTCAGTGGGCTGGCGAGGGAGGGTATCTACGTCAAGGTAAGCAAGTTAATACTCATAGATATTAAAACAGTAAATGTTTTGAAATCAATACGTATTAATTCTACCTTGAGAAGTAGATGGATACTAACATTTGCATACCCACTCTACTCTCCCAGTACAGATTACACAGTAAAAATGGCTGGTGTGAGAAAACTCACGTACGTATTGTAGAGTATGGGTCGGATCTTGGAGGATAACATATAGTCCACCCCAGGGGATGTGTTGGAGCAAAATAGAAATATTCTATTCGCCAACTCAAGAAAATGACTTCAAGAAGGGGACTAGTGACTGTTACGCTAATAACTATCTTGGGGTATAATGATGGACAAACCACAGTAAACAACCTAGGCATATGGCGAACGTCAGTTCAACCAGGAGCCTTAACACAAAGGTAAGCCCTTACATTACTTGGATCAAGGCAAAGCAAAGTAATTTACTTACAGATTATCAATTGCCTGACGCTCCACCTAGGACTGCCGAACCATAGCAATTCTTTGGATCATCATTGAGTATCTTTGGTTACGTGTGATGAAGTTCGTGGGAGTTCGCCAAAACGCCGTTCTAATCACATCGTTCAACTGACCCCTTGTGGAATGCCCACGAAGCTGAGACAGCCCTCGTGGAATGAGCGAGTAAGTTGGCCGGGGCCTAAGGGCCCCTGATTTTTCAATCACCTCTACTAACCACCCTGCCAAGGTAGATTAGAGCTGCCTTGTAAGGATTTTGGGTAGTAACGAAAAGTTGCTGCATTTCGCCGCGAATGGTACGAGTTCTTTCAATGTACCACTTTAGCGACCTTACGGGGCACCAGACTTTTATCTTCAGGAGGACAGGGAATGGTTATATAATCTAAGCGTAAAGGCTCTGCTCGAAAGAGATTCTTTTCATTTCGCCAGAAAACCCGCACCTTGAAAATAAAGTTAATCGCGACGCGAGAAAACCGCCTGCTCTCCTAAGCTAATGCATGCAGCCAGGAACTCTGCGTCCAGAGGCCATCGCAATGAGAAAACCGTTTTCAAGGTAAGGTCGTAAAGACGCACTTGAAAGAGGCTCAAATGGAGGGCCCTTAGGAACTCCAACACAGTCGGGAGATCCAGGGAGGAGGAACTATTTTTCTTGTGCGGTCTGCACATTAGCATTGCCATCTAGTAGAGCCTACTTGGCTCTCCGCATGATTCCAGTTTAGAGTCCATCTCAAAGCCCTGATGGGGATAGACTGGATCGCGATCTTCTAGCATCTGACTGGTGTCAGATTCCAAGGGCAAGTCAACCGACTCTTAAGACGGTCAGCTATGTCATTCATAGGTGCTTGAGTTGGGAGAAGAAACCTTTCTCTATGACAAACTCATAGTACGCTGATAGACGGAGAGAATAGGTTCCTGAGTGTAGATTCTCGTCTCCCTAGGCCGCAGTGTGGCAGGATCTTTAGGAAAAATCTGCCTCCTCGCTGCCGATCCCTGACAATGGCCAAGCAGCTACATGAAGGCCTTCTATGTTGTGGTATCTCGCCTCCGTCCCCGGGATCGCAAGAGATCGGAACTTGTGGCAGGAGGAAGGGCTGACCTACTAAGAGATCCAGCAGAGTCTGAAACCAAAAAAATTGTTTCGGCCAGAATGGAGCTATTAGGAGAACTACACACTCTGTCTGAGAGATCTCATCAGAAACCTTGTGAGAATCGAGCAAGCGGAGGGACTGCATAAAGCTGTCATCGCCTGCACAATCCAAAGACCAGGGCGTATATTGCCAGAGCTTCCTGTCCGCCACCCTTGGAGCAGAACACTGGAAGTTGTCGGTTCTGAGCTGTCGCAAAGGTTCTATCGATGGCTCGAACACACAGAACAAATAGAGTTGAGCTATGTTTTGACCAACGCCCCCACTCTGTCAGAGAGCGATATCTGCGAGGACAAATTGTCCCGCCAGGGACGTTGGACCTTCGGTATGTGGAATCGCGACTAACGGAAATTTGCTGTCTATGCACCACATCGAATCATCTGCCGTACGTGAAGCAATAGTGTGGGGGACCGTTGTCCCACCTGTGTTTGTTCACGTAGGCGACCACTGTGGAGTTGTAGTCCTGACGGAGGACAGTCTGTCCTTCCTTACAAAGTGCGTAGAGGTTTGAGGGCCGGGACACTGCCCATAAACCTAACACATCCTGACCTGTGATCAAAGCCTCTTACCCTGGCAACCGTCACCACCCCCCACCGTGCGCCTTGGACTCCGCTATATGTCTCCCCACCCCCCCCCTCGCCCCTCAAAGATGACCCGTCCTGTTGTCCATCCCCGCCTCACTTGGACGGGCGGGGGAGGGAATATGACTCCCGCCTCTAGATTGGACCGCAATGTCCACCATAGAAGTCTGGCGGGCACGTCTGACTCGGCACCGCCTTGTTACGGATGCGATGCGTGGGCGGGGTTAAGTTGAAACAAAAAAGTGAAGTTGATCGCCCTCAGGTGGAGAAGACAATAGCGGGACAAGGGTCGCAAGGCTCGCCCATTAGACCTAGCACACGTAGCCAAGCCGACGCTGGTGCCCGGCCGGGACAACATCAAGATTCTGACACAAGCATCAAATGGTCCAACAAGCTTCCTTTGATGGAACACGCCGCCCTCTGTCCAATCGAGGCTGGATCTTCCAAGAACTGAGGATTCTGAGACGGGACACAGGTCTGGATTTGTTTAGGTTGGAATATTACACCTAACTCTGTCACCGTATTCACACTAAGCGGGTTTTATGAAGCTTGCGCCATCTCCGCGATTCGCTATCAGGAGCCAATCGTACAAATATTGGAAGATCCGAACCCCCCTCTGCGAAGGAGCCGCTCCCCACAGCCGTCACCACCCTCGTGAAAGCCCGTGGTGGTGCTGTGGAAAAAGCCCCGAACGGAGACAACGCAATTTGTACGCTCTGTTTCTGAACTTGGAACATGAGGTACCGTTGATCGATCGTTCCCGTATAGGAAATTGCAAATACGCGTCTTTTGAGGTCTATCGACGTGCCCATTTGTTTTTTATGGGCGTCTTTAGAACCATCGTCATCAAAGTCTCCTCCTGAACTTGAACTGGCTTTATAAACTTGTTCAGCGGTTTCAGGTTCAGGATGGGCCGCCAGCCCCAGTTTTTTTCTGGTTGTTAGAAAAAAACCACTGCACCAAAACCCTTGATTGGTTTGTGGATCGACTGGAAACCACGGATTATTCGTTAGCAAGCGTCTACTTCCTCCACACAGGACTCTCCTTTGCTCTAGGTCTCTTAGTAACCTGGTAACTCGAGTTACCGAGCAAACTGGAGGGGGGGGAAGTAAATCCAGGCAATAGCGTGAGAGACCGTATTATTGCATAACCAAGATATCTTTGTATTGAGGTCACCCATTTGTCTGTTAAATGCTTTGATAGGCCACCTCACGAGGCGGTATACACACTAGTGGGTCGGTTGCGTTGCGGTGAAACCGACAACCCGTTGGCATCCACGCCCCTCAAACCCGAACTGACCCTGCCGGCCCTGAGGATTGGCGGGCCTGAGGTTGGGGGGTTAGAGTAGAAGAGCGGCCTGAGCTTTATGAGCCTTCTTATTGTCCCGGCGTTTCTTACTCAAACGCTGTCTCTTGTAGGGCCCTCCAGGAACAGCACTCCCCCCCCTTTTCTGTGAGGGAACAGACTGACTCTGTTGAGGAGCTGTGTTGGCCTTCTTGAAGTGCTTGCCTTTGGGGCGCCTTTAGACCCAGCGGTGCCATTTAGGACTGTTGAGGTCAGATTCATTTCTGACTTTCTTCGCAAGTTTGCGTACAGTCTTACAAAAACGCTCCCCGAACAATGTGTGTTCATTTAGCGGCACTTCTCGTAGGCCTGCTGATACAGGTCCGTACCAAAAGCGGTGCGAGATGTGAAGAAAGAGATATTCTACCTTCTCAGAGCAGAAACCGTACTGGAGCCACACGCCTCGAACCTTGACCTGGTGAGAGGCCATTGCGTCACTAATGCAAGAGACCCATGTCGTATGACCCCTGACCTTGCCAGGGCAACAAGGTAAAAGGTTGGTTCAACAGTGTCCTTGGAACGTGTCCCACGCGGAGCTGGGCCCGCAAGTGCGATCTAAGCTCTTCAGTCCTCCTCCCAGTAAGGAGAAGTTAAGCGAGGGGCTCGAACGATGAGCCAGCCCCGGCAACCGTTTCTGATATACTTCCTCAACAGTAGGGAACCTTAAAGAGAGTTCCAATCGTCTTCAGGTACCCTGAAAGATTGCGAATACCGTCCCGGTGGTTTACGAGACCACGGGGATGCCATCACACGCTCAGCTGCAGTAGGAAACAGTACGTAGGAAACCTTGACTGATGGCCCTGGTTTATAAAGGTCATCGCCCCAGTCCCCCCGAATGGTAGTTGAGAACGGGAAGCTGCTTGAGGCTCCACCACCGGAATTTTCAGCGCTGTAGCTGCATTCCTAAGGTATGGTTCAATTGTGCCGGTGCGGAATGCACGTACCAGCAGGCGACAATTGCTGCTGAACGGACTGGTGAGGGGCAGAGCACGGGGAGGACATCTCCGTACTCTGGATCATGTCATCTGATGAAGTGGAGGACTCTTCATCACGCTCCGACTCAGATGACCCGGAAGAATCCGAAGATTCCCGCTATGGTGGAACTGGCTAGCAAATCAAACCAGCAGGGGGGGTGGGCCCTGAAGCGCTACGGAATATCCGTCGAGGAAGTACCTACGCAAACCACGAGAAACTTGCTGTTCCAGAGTATGCTGACTACCCCGCATCAAACCAACAGGGGGTGAACCAACGGCAGCGGGGGTTGACCCACCCGGTCCCCGGTAAGGGTAGCCCGGGGGATTTCCAAACATGGAGTATAAGGGAATTGGTCCCATCGGCCCAACTTTGATCATCATGGGATGGAATTGGCCTGAAAATTGCATAGGGACTGTACCTGTCCTACATATTGACAGATGGTCCTGGTTGGTGCAATGGGGATTGGAAAACCCATGGACAAAACTTAACCACTCCCTCAGGCTAATTCTGACATTCCCTGTTCAGAAAAATCCTGCAAGGAAGGAGTCATTGTACTATTTTAAGACTGTGAGCAAAGCTAGCAGTAGCACTACGTGCGATAGGGTCGTGAACCGCGGCGAGTAAAGTAACGATCGGCCGTTTGTCGGTATTTAGCACAGTGGGCTGTCTACTCAAAACACTCGCGGTCATTGCCCCGGGAGGGCGGGGAGGAGAACGACCCGCTAATTGATTCCCAGCCACGGGGTGGGACCCCGTATCGATCGATCCACGGCCCGAAAGAGCTATTATTCGCCTAAATTGACACAGACCGCTCAATGATCGCACATTCAGCTTGGGAAAGTGTGGGTGAGTCACAATAACCGGTTTTTGTATTGATTCGGTACAATGCACCCCTGAGGCACAATGCAATCAGCGCCTGCCGGATGGACGGCTGGGAAGTAGTAAGTAATTGGCCTGATTGAACAAAACCCGGGGAGGGTACTCCACGATCACTCCGGTCCCAATTATTTATACAACCTCACCGACAGCCGGCGAACAAATAGAAGTGACAGCGGTCGCGACGGCTGAGGAAACAGCGCAACCGTGCATGACACGAGGGTCTACCGGCACCCGTATTTACCGTGGAAATCGGGATATTACCGGATCAACCTGACGTGGCGGTCCCCCAGAGGGGACAAAAGGATCTAGGAGCCCCGTACATCTTCGGTAAAGGTCCCTGATTTACCAACTGGACAAGATGGTGCTGGCGGAAAGCCAGTACCACTAGTACTAGTAACTCCTAAACCACCGTGTTAGAAAGCGATTTAGGTGGGTCAAGCACCACAGCCTTGACCGTGATGGAACGACCCTCGCTACCGGCGGAGGGGGTTTTTTGCCCGCTTGTTAGAGAATAAAAAAAAAGCACCCTGTTGAAGTTGCGACGCGGAGGCTCTTCGCACGTACCACTTAGGGTGACACAGACTCTTACCTCCCTTAGGTTCAGTCCCAGCTTTGCGAAGGAGAAAAAAGACCAAGGGCTGTAGCCTTTTTAGCGTCAATTGCGTCCCAATGCGGAGGCGACAGACCTATGCAAAGAGCGCACAGCGACACCCGCGAACACAAACGGTGTAGGATACACAATGTATGGGGGGCTAAGGTCAGCGCGGCGTTGACATTGCTACAAACCATGATTATAAAGTCTGGAGCGTTTCCCTGCGCACTATAGGCCAAAATAGCCTAAGAGAAAACGCTAGCTAAGGGGGAAAATATTTTTTACCCGAAAAAAACTTACCCACCAAGAACATATTCCTTAGAATATAACAACACGGGGGTGCGAAGATAAATGCGAGAACTAACGATCAGACGTAACTTAGAATAACTCAAATGCAAAACTGCACGAGAAAGTAAAGAACATCGAAAGTACGAGTCACGCATAAAACATGGACCAAATATATGCCCGACCCCCGATTCTAATACTCTTTATTAAACACAATATGTCAACATTGAAAATAAAAGATAAAACGGCGTACGTAGTACACCGACCATGGTGAACCCGTGGGAAACGCAGTGGCCACCACGGCGGGAAAAATTCGTAATTTAAGGAATTGGTAAATGGTCCCGGGCAATAATTATACAGCCTACTAACGCCGTTGCGAGAAGGAAAATAATACCAGAACAAGACAATTCTCGAAAAAAGGGCCTAAAATTTGTAACAACAAGGCCGAAAACAAGTTCTAGCGACAATTAGAATGGACCAACAGGCATCAAGCTAAAACATATCTAAAGTCAAAAACAATTCCAGTCATAGTAATACGATACCGTTCTCGTTGACAGTCCAGAAGTTTATGAGGGCGGAGATAGTGTGGGGTTGCCTGACGTCAAGGACGTCGGGTTGCCAGGTCATGATAGGATGTGTATCTTTAGGGATTTTTGAATAGGGATTCAAAACTGGAGGTGCCCCATATCCTTCCAGAAGTGTGCAAATTGTTAAGTAGTAAAATTACTCTCAAGGTAAGAAGTAATACGGTATGAGAAACCTTTTTTCCATATTTCTGATTTTGACACCACCCTAATCAATGTACGCGCGTACATCACCTGTGGAAAAAAAGAGACCCTTTTACGTGTTTTTGGTTCATCATACACATCCACTATGAATACAAGATTGGACCCCCGGGCAACATATTCATTCCGACATAAACTGTATCCAAATACTAGACAATTAGAGTAAGTACATTGTATAGGCATTTACTGGGACATTCTAAATGCTTAATAGGTAAAGGAACATGATGGATTTAAAATGTCATACAATTCATTCAGGTTGAGACAGATTCTCATTATGGTTAGCAATCTTGAAATAAGTAAGATTTCTGTTGAATAACCCCTGCCCGCTAAAAAATTGAAACAATATAAAATACTGTATTAAAAAGGTATGTAGGCCTTACAATTATAATAATAAATGCCAAGGCAGGAGCGTTGTTCGCGTACTGTGTTTGCTTATTGGACCTGTGTCCTAATGCTTGTAAAGAAGCAGTGTGGAAGTTTGAGATTTATCCAGATGGCTTGGCGTGTTCATTTGAAGCAAGTTTGGCACGTTGATGCCATTTCAACATCGTTCAGATTTTAGACGGGGCGTCTATTATAAAGGGATTTTGACACAGACTATAACAAATGTGGTACTTCCATTGAATTATGTACTTATGTGCATCTTTATCAAGAATATTGTGCTCTATATCAAATATTGTGCATCTATATCAAGAAATTGTTGATCTATATCAAGAAGATTGTGCATCATATCAAGTTATTTTGTGTGCATAATATCAAGAATATGTTGTGCATCTATATCAAGAAGGTGTGCATTATATCAAGAATATGTGCATCTATATCAGCATTACGTGCACTATATCAAGGTATTGTGATCTACAGCAAAGAAGCAACCAAACAAAAGATTTATTACTTAAAAATACCATTAGATTCAAAGAACGAACTCTAGACAATTCGCAAATATATATTATAAAGGTATACAAGTATCATCTCTCTTTTAGAGGAGAGAGCCCAACATAGATTTAATACCTCTTGGGATATGGAGTACACCTCTTACATTGTGTTTGTCAAGCTCAACTAGAAACACTGTATCCAATTCTAGAAATACGATCCTAGATATCATTTTACCTGCTGTTGAAGTCGGTCTCAAAATTTTTTAAGGTAAAACATATTTGAGTGCAGTTGAAGGTTTAAAATTCTTCTTAACATTCCCAGAGATGTAAAATCAAAGCTCTAGGATAGCTAAACAGCTTCTTAACAGTATATCCTTAAAAAAAAGCAACACAATTTACAATAGCTTCCACTGGACTAGCTCTCATTTACGTTAAGGTATTGAAGGAGCAACAGAGGGATTAATATTTGAACAAAGCCAGTTGCGGTAGCAAGGTTGGGTACAAATCAATGATCATGATTGTAACCTGTTGTTACCTCTTTCAAATGATGGTTGATGTCCAATGACCACAATATATTAATTTTAAAGCTAAAGGAAATGCTACAAAAACAAACCTTCCTAGCATCATCACGTTAACAAAGTATGCCTAAAAATGCATCAAAAGGTCTTACCCATCCAATGGCATTAACTTCAGCTTTGTATTGAAGAAGAACTTTGCATGTTTTCCTGTCAGGCCAAACTCTGCAGCTTTGTGTAGCGGGGTCGAGGAATCCTGCAAAATGACATACAGAAATCGATGAAATTAATAAATGGTTTAAAGCGGCACTGGCACATTTTCAGAAAATATGAAATTTCTCCAATGTGCTCGCAAATGATAGTTTTAGCCATTGAACAAAGAAAGACATATTTTACACATAAAAATAACATACCAAAAGCAGATAGGGACATTAATAAGAGGCTACAGACATCCAGGTATTTGTAGACTAACTTTTAAATTTGCCGTAACTTTAATCAACAAATGTGTCTATTACATGAATATCAAAGACTAGTACTCATTGATAATAAATCCACAAAGGTCACAAACCAGTCAAACAAGGTGCATGCCGTGAGAAACGACTCTGGGAACGTGTGTTTCTTGTGTTACACGCCATTTCCACGTCGTCTGCTGAATTAATGTCGCCGGCGACATTAATTATAAAATCGTCCTGTTTTACCATAAGCGCGCTGTTTGGGCTTAATAATTCAGGCGAGGGCTAATGTATATAAAAGCTTTATAACCATGGGAAAAATATCAATTTTGAAAAATCTAGAAAGCGTACTATTTTTCAAATGTGCCAGTACGTGTCTCTTTAACTAGATAGACAAATTACAAAGGCTTCTTTAATTTCCTAATGACATGTTCATTTAATTTAACTATTTTCTGAAATAATCATTTGACCTATATGAAATTAAATGGGTGGTAACCACTAACAATAAAAATTGTATAATAATTTAACATTTGTGATACACTAGAACAGGTTTTTTCTCACCATGGATTCTAATTTCACATCTGCATGGACTGTAGGAGAAGCTCACAGAGCTCACTCTCACCATTTTCAGCTGCAACATGAAGTGGTGCATCACCATCCTTACGTAATGCAAAGGAAGACAAAAAATAAAACCTGATGTTAATGGATAATCAGTTCTGACAAGTGACACAATCAAGCTAGATAAGTTAATTTGTCAGGATAGTTTGCTTTAAGGAGATAGTCATATATTAAAGAATAAAAGATGAGATTTTTTTAGTATTGGATGCCAGTGCAACCAGTATCAACCACAATATTGGATGCCCATCCAATGTGACACCAACCAAGATAGTCAAAACAAAAATCTCATCTTTGGTTCTCATTCTTATTTAGAATTGCATAGTTTGCTTTTATCAACATAATTTATTGTCAAATATTGTACATCATTTTTTTATTCATTAAATAATTGAAAACAAATGTTTCAATCCAAAAAGCCAAAGTCATCACATGGTGATCGTCACGTTGTGTAAAATTTCATTTGCGTACAATGCAACAAGCACAAGAAATGCACGTTCATGCCTCAAAAATTTGACTACACGTGTAAATGAAATATTCTTATATCCTCTATTAATTAGCAAGTAATGTATGGGCGGAGCTTTGCTCTAAAACAATTAAATTTCTTGATAACATGATCATAGGCGTAAATCCCGGGGGGATGGGGGGATATATCCCCCCCAATATTTTGATGAGGGGGGATGGTCAATACGATCATCCCCCCCAATGTGATGCCCGTTCATGGTTTTTTGGCCCAAAATAACCTCATATTTTACCATATAGTTAAAAACAGCAAATTTAGCGAAGTTCGCGCGCATTTTGTTCTAAATACAATTACATTTGCGATTTCAGCATCTAAATGGCAAAAATTTTTCTGCGCGGCTTGAGCGCACATGTGCTACTGATGGATCTTTTCAACAAATTCCGGTTCATTCAAAATTTCATCATACCCCATCCCCCCCCCAATGTCGACAAGAAATTTACGCCACTGAACATGATTAAGCACACCACTGAATAAGAATGAATGAGGACAAGACAATAGATTACTATAGGGAGGCTTCACATGACATTGTTGGATAGGTGCTTAATTTTAGTTGACTTTGATTAAATTATGTGAAAGATTCTCAACAGTAAGATATTTAGCCTAATAAGAAAACAAAAAATGAACGCAGGAAAGTCGATGGGTGAATCTGCATGATACCAATAATCTCATGGCCATAGCGACATTCCGGCCATTGCCAAAGTTTGTCCCATGATGATTGTGAATACAATGTAATGTTTTACAGATATTTAGCCTCAAATAATTAACAAGTACTTTTTTCCAGATGTAAAGATTTTACCAAATCAATGAAGAATAGAACCAACTGAAGTCCCACCTGTCCCACATAACCTTTTAAGGTGCTTGTTCCGATTTGTGTATTGTGTTCTCTACTTGATATGAGAGCATGGCAGCTGCACATACACCCCATCAAGTACTGTGAGAAACAACTTGCGGTTTTGATGGTAGATGCAATAATGCATGTTGTAAAGCCCTATTCAATACTGTGCTAATAATAATATTGATGGTTAACCACTAAAACGGTGGTTTTTTGTTTATATCTTGGGAATGAAATGGATTTGAGGGCTCAAATTCAGGACGACAATGAGAAAAAATACGGCCTTTCATCTGATATCAAATTGATACTACTTCCGGTAAATCAAGGGGGGTCCCAAAGACGACCGTCACGATCAGAACACGCACCTTCAAATCCCCATTCAACTTGGATTTCAACTGGACAGATAGCAAAATAGTGTCATTCCAATATACACATTGAAGGTCTCAATTGATTTTACGCAGGGAATTTGATCATCAATGTGTTGCATGCAGCAATTGAGGAATGGCTCTACTTGAGCATTACATGCTCAGTAGCATTTTGGCTGACATTTAGTCCTGCTTTAAAAAAACTTGGAATAGGGTGACATTTTGAGAGACACACTATATAATCCGATAAAATTCTAACATTCCATCGCACACTTGCTTTATTGTTGGCAACATGGCCGATCCC
>JAMKCH010035571.1:0-15772 GCA_023653785.1 Ophioderma brevispina
TTATATTCGATTTGCGTACACAAGGGTAAACCTAGCTTTATGCCTCAATACCAGAGTACACACTTCTTGTTAGCACCCACTGGCAATCAGGATGTCCTGGGTTCAATCCCATCAATAAAAATCACAAATTTTTTTGGTTTACTCAGAAAAGATAAAATATACCCTGTGTCAAATTATTGAAAAATACCAGTACTTAGTATTCATTGAAACTGTATAGTCTGAACCACATCTCTCGCCCATCAATTAAATGTGTAAAATTCTTGAACATGTTCTTTTTCTGCTCGAATCTGCAAAATAGTTAGTTGCAATATGCACAATTGCTGCTTATGTAAATTACAATGTTAACTTTGTTATGTTACTTAAAAATATATATTGGACTTCTTGAATCTGTCTTTAAAGCTATCTTTCATATTGGTGGACCTCATGGTGGGTCTTTTCAATGATTTCACCCCAATTTTAGTGAATTGGCTAGTTATATTTGCTTTATTGTATGTAACTTACTCAATCCTACTGTTGTATTTAATAAACTCAAATTCCTGAAATATTGACATCTTCCTTTCCATATTTTACTCCTTTCAAAATATTTTTACTGATCAAATTTCATATTTTTTGTATATTGATAACATTTTCTCTGAAGGAAGTAGATTTGTTTTGCCAATGTTACTTTAACATTAAAAAAATCAAGATTTTTTTTTTAAATTTTGCTTCATGAGTTGAAGCCACAAGTTTCAAACCCTTGTCCGAGCCCGCATGTTTTGGTCCTTCTATTGCCTCACTTGCCTCTCCTTCACCCATAGTATTAATGGGTACAGGTAAACCCTGGTGGGGTTAACAGACTGTGTGTGGAGATAAATCAAGTAAAATTAAACTGGGTTGGTCTGGCCCAACAATTTGAGAAAAGATGAGTAATTTCTTTCACTAGGTAGATACGCTCTGACATAGAACTGTTTTCTATTCTTTTTTGTGAATTTTGCAGTTCTTATCACAGACTTTTGCCAATACTAGTTGACGTATAAATTTGTTTACATAGTGAACTGCTGAGGGCAGTATTACATGTTTCTAATAACCAGGCCGGTGGCGGCCAAGCTTCATTCATAGCGCAAAACTGCCGAACGAGTCATTGGACGAAGTCACTGTGCGCGTTTTATAAATAGATCAGTGAGTGGCCAGTGGGAATTCCCGTACTGAGACGCGGCCGATCTAATTGCCTTGCTTTAGTCGCGTGCATAATGGTGCTGCAAAACTATCCCTCATTTTTTTTAAGACCGTACATGAGAGGATTGCTACATGCAAGTCAACGATCATTCCACGGTGTTGCCATAGGCCCGTGCATAGGCTATCCTGGTCATGGTCCGCAGCACCGTCCGCAGCTATAAATAGCGATGACCCTGCGATTGAACAAGAGGTCAAGCGAGCCTCGCTCAAAATGGATGCCCGTTTGTAACTATTCATACAAAAAAAAACTTACACTGGGTTTATCTTCAACTCCAACGGTTTTTGAGTATTGAACAATATTGATATCAAACATATTTTCGACTTTAGAATATTGTCAAGTTTTAGTGATTACGTCTAAACCTATGGAACGCAAAAACGACGCATCTGGGCTGGCCCCCCCTGTATAGCCCAGGTTTTACATTTCCTTACCATAATAAAAATCATACTATACTCATGGACAGAAACCCTTTGACGAGCTGTCCTTCTGAGTTCACATGTAGTTACTGCAGAAAAGTCACACTTGCCGCTGATTGGCCATCAAGTCGATCTGTTGTTCCCGACTACACCTTGTGCATGAATAACCTCCACCTTTTACAACCAGAGTACGCGCTTGTCAAAGGGTTCTGTCCCCGAGTATAATACATTCGTCTTTCATCACAGTGAACATGGTGCAAAAGATGGGCATAAGGTGTACTCAAACATTATTGACTAGATTTGGATAATCCCTCAACATATGAATGTTTTAATGCAAAATATAGAATGCAATCTTGCCATAGTTGCTTGCTCATTGCAAAAACCTACAGCAAAATTTCTTATGAAATTAATAAATGGATCTTACCCTAGAGTACTATTACCTACAGAAAATGGCGTTTGGATTGGGTAAACCACAATTAGCAGTGTGTGAACATTGAGATTGGATTATCTAAAAAAATTCCCCAAAGCATCACAATTAGGAACAGAAATTGACTTCCACTAGAGGGGTCTTAAACCTGCTGGACTTCAACATGAGGGTCTTATAGGCCAGGGACACGGCTCGAGGTAACATTTCTTATTGCTTCTTACATTTTCGTCCTCAACAGTATCCTGATCATATCGCAACACAGATTTTTAAAAGTGAACATCTGGGAACGTGTTAAATTTCAAGGTAAATACACCCTAACTGACGGAGCCTTCTTCTGTTTTCGCGAACGCGTACATCAAGATTCTTGAGTGGAGTTGACCCGTTCATGCGTCATTAGTACATGTTGTAAACCAAAGCTCATCACACGTGGGCAAGCCCCCGCGCACACTCCATATTTCTCTCCTTGTCGTTGTCGTCTCTTTGTCTGGGACTTGAATAAAGCTATTCTGTTTCGGATTGATCCTGTCGGTACGGTCACCGCTGTGCAGCCTGTCGACAATACAGGGCATTATAATCGTAATTTTAAGGCTCAAATCAAGAAAAATATGCCATATGATACAACAAGCATGACGCATATCCGAGAAGTCACTCTTGTGTACGTATGCAAGAAAACTGGGCCACAGCGCACGTCCGTGTTCCCGATGACGATCATGAACCGTATCGCGTATTTTGTTACTCTCGACGTCACCTCTGGGTCACGCTTGCCAGCGCTAAATCAACTTTCATTTGGAATTTCCTTTGAAAGCTGTCCAAAACAAACATGATATTAGCCAATTTTTTATTAATCAAATTTTTAATTTTTTAGGTTTTTTCTTTTTTTAAAGATTTAATTTGTATACCAAGACATACCATGAGTGAAACCATTTTTTTGGTGAGCTTATAAGTCTGTTTAAGCCTGGTCCATGGACCCTTTAAGGGCAGCACATACCCCTAAACCACTTTGGATGTCAATGCCCTTACCAGGGTCCCATCCCATAAGTTCTTCCACCTAGAGACTAAATTGTCGGTTTGAGATGGAAACTATTATTGTTGATGGGTTCTGGTCAAAGAAGTCTACCTTAAATTTTCAAGCTGTAGCGCCCCTGCTGTGACGTCCATAAGCATAATCCTGCCATGTTGCTGCAACATAAATTGAATGGACTCCATTAGGTATAAGGTTACCTATTCGATTATTTTGTTCCGACTAGCCAATCGATTAAAAAAGGCAGGACCTCCAGGAAATAGGTCCAAATGAGTGACCTGAAAGCTCTCGACAGCTTGCAGCTTGCTATACAAGTTTCATTTATGCAATAAAGGTATTGGCAAAGTCATAACAAAGCCATCATTGTTGGCCAAGTGTAAGTGTACTTAAAGGCGCAAGGAGAGATTTCAAGTCATCCATATTTTCTGTGAATGTAGTGATATATAGATTAGACATCAACAGAATTCCCCTTTTATTTGGCTACAGAAATAACTTAAAATGAAAAACAAAAGGTGATTTGTAATTCCTTCTATTTAATTCGAAAACATAGGCTTGAATTGCGTATTTGCTCTAGGGAAAATTAGAAATTAAACAATTTTTGTATCCAGAACAGTTCTTCAGTTCATCCTTTCAGATGGGAAATTTTTTGGAGAAAGCTTACACCAGTGCAGGTTTTTTCACATTTTTAGGGACAGCTATTATTTGGAACCCTGTTGCCACCTTTAAAGGTTTGACTCCGAATATTTGCAAAAAAGCACATTTTCCTTTAGTGTAAAATTAAAAATAATCAAGAACTAAAGAAGTCACCCAAAAAGCTATTTATGTATGTATAACAGGGTACCTAGGATACTGTGTATGCATAGAAATTCCAGATCCGGAATTATAAAATGAATTTGCGATTTTCTATATGAAGGACATCGTTTGAGTTTAGCTATTTCACACAGTTATTAGTATGTGGACAAGCATCGTTATGCAAAAAAAAAACAGTTTGTCAGAAAAATCGATGGCGCAATGTCATTGGGCCAATATCTGAGTCAGTCTTTAACTTGCCCAACTGACCACTATTGTAAGATCAATTCTTGAAGCTTGAGTAAGGTTTAAAGATGTTTTTCTATAATATAAGCCCCCTTACATAGTCCATTTGGGGTAAAAATTAAAAATTTTCCAATGCTCAGATTTTTTTGAAATTGGTTGTCAACTTATTGCTCTGTCATATGAAGCAGGAAAATGCCCATTTTAATTCTTTGTGTGACAGCTCTGTATAGAATTTTGAGGTCAAAGTTTGTTGGACCATGTAGACCCTTGTTACTTTTGCCAACTTATTATGCAACAAACAAAACATTGTAAAGTAAGGCAAAGACAAGGATTTGATGCATTTCAACAAAGTTGAAGAATTGGGTAATTTTACCCATGATGACCTTGAAAATTATCAGGCTTGGTGCTACCCACACTGTGTATCCACAGAATGGCTTTTAAGAGGGACCCAGGGGAAAGGACCTGGACATAGCCGAAAATAGATTGATTTGGTCTGTTTTGCATGAATGAATGCCTCCCGAAGAATCAGCCAAGTTATTAAAGGCCACTATCAGTGATTGCTAAAGCAGCAAATCAAAAAAATCATCAAAAAATCAGATTTTTGCAGTATGTAACAAGACAGGTATCCTAACAGACCTGCAAATGATAAGACCAGATAGAACCTAATAAGGACAGAAGCGGAGAATTTTAGTAATTACTGTTGGTTCGTATGGACACTAATACAAAACGTAATTGAATGAGAATCGTATCTTGGAACACTGACCGTTTTACCTTTTCTGTCAATTCTTTCAGAGCTGGAAAAGGTATAAATGATGAGAATTCTACAGACTTATCCTTCACTTGAAAGCTATTCCTGCAAATTTCAAATATTTTTCAAATCATGATAGTGTCTTTAAAATAATTATTTTATTGATTTTTTAGTTTTTTTTTTTTACGAAATTTATCCCTTTGTTATTAGAAACCCCTTTTTTTTAAAAATTCCCCACATTTCTAGAAGGTTGGACACAAAAATCTCCAGCTCCGTCAAACTAAGCTTATCTTCAAGAACCTACCCACCCAACACCAAGAACACAGGATTCTACTTTATGACTACTAATAATGGCTCTGGAAATCCTGACAATTGATGCAAGAGCAAAATACAATTCATTCTGAATACATTGTCATGATCGAGCGGTCTGCATATACATGACATCAGTTTGACATCCAACAAAGGTCATTCAAAATGAAAATCTGCTCCTAGATGTAAAACCTCAAATTCAACTGTCTATCTATTTGTGTAGTGCCTTGAATGTAGTGGTCCAAGTTCTCCTTCCAGTTTATATGAGTTCAGATAAATTATCCATTAAAACCTGATCAATAATCCCATGTACTCATTGCTAATTTCACAAATATATATTTGATATTATTAGGTCTTGTATTTATATGATGTAATCATTTTCTGAATTTAAATTAAGGGATTAAGACCTTCAAATGGGTAAGGTTGCTTTGTTGAGATTTCACAAATGTTGTGTTTTGTGTTTTTCAAAGGACTTTGTCCCAGAAAAAACATGCTGTATTTGTTTCTCATAACTGCCCTGGGGTCGCCAACATTTCAAAAGGGGGCATTAAGTGAAAGGTGCTTTGGTTCTGAAATTTGATCGTCTTTGAGTGGCCCCCTCTGACTGTACCACGGTTTCACTTAAATTAACCGTAAAGTTTTAATTAACTATAAAATAGTTAAATGTCATATTAGCACTGCAGTGGAATAGGATGTTTCAAGTGCTTTATTTTTTCCTTCTATTATAAACCGCAGGTGTTTCCGCCCAGAAAATTGGTGGTGTTGTTCATGCAATTGCCTGGGCCTTATATCAAGTAAAAAACACAATACATTACTCAGAACAAGTTCCCTCTAAAGTAAAAAAACATGCATTGTGGTCACCCGGACCGCGAGTGGTTGCCTGCATTGGCGTTTTGTGCATGGGGTCCAAAGGTCATAGGTCACCAACATATCACCCCACCCTGCCTCCGCCTTTTCACAAAGTTACATCATCGTAGCCCTTGGAACTAGTACGGCATGAAATTATTAAGGGTTAACATTTGACCAGCCAAGGTCCATTTGAGGTCACCAGGTGTATTCACTACCCCGCCCCCCTTTCCACTAAGTACCAATAGCCTTACGGAACTCATACGGCATTGCAATATAACCAGTATTAAAAGTATTTAACAAAACAAGAGATTGACATATAAGGTATCCCCCAACAAAAATCGAAAGGACGATTTTGGCCATGCCATTGATGTAAGGTTGCCATCACAAAAATATCCCCATCTAAAAAGGAATTAGTTATTAAGCTGAGAAATGTGTCTTTGGTTACAAAAATTATAAATTCTAATTTAGTATAGGAGCACATACGAAAATTAAGCCTGTTTACATTACAAAATTAAAATATAGCAAATCAAAATCGACTTTTTTTCTCTACTTTTAAGACATTCGTATCCAACAACAAGGTAAGAAATCTATTGAGTGGCCTCCTCTATATGAAATTATATTATGACACAATATTGGTGCTCAAACTCGTTGCACCTTTAAAGGTGCAACAAGAGAAGGTCACATACAGGTTTCCCTAAAAAAATGAAAGTACTGATTTTTGCCCTGATGTAAAGATTTCATAAAAAATATCACATCTGAAAGGATTAAGCTGAGAAAGGTTTTCTTTCGTACAAAAGAGGGCACTACCAGAGTACCCCAGTGTTTACCGGAAGTGGTTTACAATTTTGGTATCAGAAGAAAGCTATTTTTCTCATTTACCCTGTGAAAATCTTAGGGCTAAAGATGTTTGGTTTGGATGTTTATGAGCGAAAATGTTTGCCCCTTTTGTCGACCAAATTAATTTTACACAGTACTCTATGGGGATTGTTAAAATCACATTTTAGCTCTCACATCCAAACGGGTGGTTGAATATTGGGGCGACACTTTACAGGTGGAGTTTTGGAGTGAAGCATTCATCAAGATGAAAAACTAATAGACTTAAATCGGGCCATCCCCTTAAGAAAACAATATGAGTGTCTCAAATATCTTGTTGCACCGTTAAAGGGTAACATTTTGACCACATACAGACAACAACATAGACCAATCCCGGTATGTGCCGTCTGCAATTCTTGTATACCACACAAACATAGAGTCTGCCCCTCCAGTGGTGAAAAAAGTTCATATACTTGGTGATTGAAAAAGGGTGGATTGGTTTGATGAAACTGATTATGGAGTGAAATTGACCTCACCCCTGAAGATCACATGACCACTGACCTCCATACATAGAGGTCCCAGTGCACATGACCCACCCCCTGATTGATCATTCTAAGCAACTCGGATGAGACCATCACTTTTGTGCCAAGGGCATTTTAAAGGTTTACAAATGGCCCTAGATAACCTTTGGCCTCTAATTTTAACCCCTACATACAGAACCTACACACCCATCCCCGAGGATCATTTTGTGTTACATAGTAATAACTAGCTAATACTCATCAATTTCTGTACAAATCGTTTTCAATTATACACAGCCTTAAAGAGGCGTGTTCCGATCGTCTTTGGGAATTGGGATCCCCGATTTAACCGGAAGTAGGATCGATCTCATTATCGTTCTGACATTTGAGCCCTCAAACCATTTCATTCACACAGATATAAACAAAAAAACCACCGTTTTTTTTAGTGGGGGTGTCTTCAAACATCAGACTCGAAACAACGACTCGAAACCTGCAACAGACCCGGAAGTAATTCACTTACGGGTCTGACGGTCTGATTGTTTCGAGGTCTGATGTTTCTAGACACCCGGGGGGGATTGTTTAGAAACATCCAGACCTGAAACATCAGACCTCAGGACCCGGAAGTGATTTTTTTTTGCCGAAGTCAACATTTTACTTCCGGGTCTGATGTTTCGAGGTCTGAGTTTCTAGACCCCGGGGGGATTGTCTAGAAACATCAGACCTCGAAACATCAGACTCAGACCCCGGAAGTGAGTTTTTTTGCCGAAGTCAACATTTTACTTCCGGGTCTGATGTTCGAGGTCGGATGTTTCTAGACACCCGGGGGAGATGTTTCGAAACATCGACCTCGAAGAAAATCAGAACCGGAAGGAAGTTACTTCCGTGGTATGATGTTCGAGGTATGATGTTTCTAGACACCCGGGGGATGTCTTATAACCCACATCAGACCTCAAACCAACAGACCTCAGACCCGGGGAAGTGATTGTTTTTGCCGAAGTAACATTTTTACTTCTGGTGTTGATGTTTCTAGACAACCCGGGAGGGGGGGTTGCTCTAGAAAACATCGACCTTAAAGAAACATCAGACCCGGAAGTATAAATTTGACTTCGAAGTCAAATGTCCCCGAAGTCAGCATTTCACCGTCTGGTGTCTGATTTTTTTTTGAAATTCAAGTAGACCCTCACCGTGCCGTGACACGGATGAGTTTGCCCTGGTTTGCCGCTAATTGAGGGGACCGACCAGTCGAAAGAGAACGGGACGATATGGTCCGGGGGTGCGGGAGGAGGGGTCCTCCCTTTCGGGCAAACACCTTTGAAACGTTCGCTTACTAGAAACATTTTCCCATGCATGCAAAATTAGTAGAAAAAACAATTTGAATACAAGTGGTTATGGTAAACTTAATAATTCATGGCCAACCGGTTTACAAAACGGTGTGGGTGCGGGAGGTATGTAAAGTGGAGGATTTAGTTTTCAAGACAGGTTTTCTAAAATAGGAGATAAGTAGATAGACCCGATTTAAAATTGCAAGTTAAGTAATAAAAAACTAACTGGATTAGGTAGGCTAAGGTTAATTTATAAAATGGGGACTTTGTGGAACTACCTTTATCTGAAATGCGGGCTTGTGGAACTGGAGTTTGAGTAAAATGATATGCTTGGTGAGCGGTATAGCAATAGTGAAATGGGTGTTGTTGTATTTGTATTTAGCAACGACGCAATTTGGTCCAAGTCGGGGTCAAGTCCAGGGCATCTCCCTTTTCACGCCTGGAAGAATAGCAGGATTTTTTCTTCTACTTTTTTTTCCTTTTTTTAACTTACAAAACTTCTCAAGCAGACGGGTACCTAGTCAAACATTCAGGGCCAGTCTCCCCATGTGTTAAGGAAGCGTGTGTCCGCCTCTTAGTGCAGAAAATAAGATTTCCTTCACATTTTGAAGTCACTTCCGGGTATGAGGTTGATGTTTCGAGGTCTGAGTTTTCAGACATCCCCCCCGGTTGTCTAGAAACATCAGACCTATAAACATTCAGACCCGGAAGTAATTTAACTTCCGGGTCTGAGGTTGATGTTTCTAGGTCTGAGTTTCTAGAAATCCCCCCCAGGGTTTGTCTAAAAACATCAGACCTAGAAACAATCAGACCCGGAAGTAAAATGTTGACTTCGGACCCAAAAAAAAAATCACTCCGGGTTCTGAGGTATGTGGTTTCGAGGTTGGGGTTTAAGACAATCCCCCCGGGTTTTGTCTAGAAACATCAGCCTCGAAACATCAGACCCGGAAGTTGAATTTAATCCGGGTTGAGTTCGAGGTTCTGAGGTCGTGGTCGAGGTTCGATGTTCGAGACACCCGTTTTAGTGGGTTAACCATCAAGATTAGCACAGTATTGAATAGGGTTTGCAACATGCATTATTGCGTTACCATCAAAACCGCAAGTTGTTTCCCACGGTACTTCATGGGGGGTATGTACAAGTGCCAGCTCTCATATCAAGTAGAGAAAAACATACACATAAATCGGAACAAGCACCTTTAAATGATCCTGAGACTTTTACCAGTGGCGGGGCTCCTGGCTTCTTGTTCCGGCGAAAACTGGAAAAAGTGAAATGGGGGGGGGGGGGGGAAGTGAAATTTGGAGGGCAAAACTTTAAAAATTTTGCAACAAACTGGCCAAAATTGCTGATATTTGCCCCTTTGGTTGAATTTTTGGCGCCCAAATTCACTGATTTTGCCAAAAAAGTCATTTTCAATCTGCGGGGGGGGGGGGGGGGGGGAATGGGGGAATAGAACAAAAAATAAAAAAAAGAGGGGACAGTTCCCCCTGCCGGACGTCGCCGCTACTGTTTGTTACCACCATTCCTAGATTGCACAACCCTATGTTAATACTGGGCCATAGGGGGCAGCAGGCAAAGCAATTGTTTAAAAAGGGTTCAGTAAATACACAAGGGCATATGGAACAAGAAGGAATTCATACTGAGAGAGAGAAGGGGTTGTCAAAAGACTCTGTTTACTAAGAGTCCGTGGGTGGCGGGGGGGGGGCGGCCGTCGTATCTGGAAAGTGGACCTTTTTTTTTCAAAAAAGTGGACCTTTTTGGGTAACAAATGGGACTTAGCCCCTAAAAGGTCCTTTTTGACAATTTCCCACCAAAAGGGGACTTCTGTCAATATTTCTTAATTGGACTTTTTTATCAAAAAAAAAAAAAATCACAAAAGTTGACCTTTTTCCCCTTTTGTGGAATTGGGGGGGGGGGGGGGGCGGAGTTCAGTCTGCCGCCCCCCCCCCCCCCCAAAGAAAAATTAATAAGAAGAAATAAACAAACAAAAAGGAAGAAAAAAAATACGAAATAGCAAAAAAAGAAAAAAAAATAAAAAATAAAAAAAAAAGAACAAAAAAAAACTAAAAAAAAAAATATAACAAAAACAACAATAAAAAAAACAAAAAAAACAAAATAACAACAAAAAAAAAAACAAAAAAAAAAAAAACAAAAAAACAAACAAAAAACAACCCACAAAAACCAACCCCCCCAACCACCACCAACCCCCACCCCCACCCTTAACCCCCCACCCCCCCAACCCCCCCCCCCCCCACCCAAAAAAAATCCCACCCCCCCCCGCCCCCCCCCCCCCCCCCCCCCGTACGGGCCTGGGGACTCGACTACGCTTTATCTGTTGACCAAAGACCGTTTATTGAAAATTAATAACACACTGTTTTTGCAGCGGGGTAATCCACTAACCCCGACGATTTTGAAGTCAATGATTTATTCCAAAATTATGATATTACTAAGCTCTATTGAACTAAGGTTAGAGGTTGTTTTGTAATGTATGAGACAGTGAAATGTATAGAAAATCCACGAGCAGCTTCCAAATTACAGTTGGAAATTCCCGAGGCCAAATCGAGCGGTTTTACCCGATACGTACCCCTACCCCCGGCCATATTAATCCCTGAGAAAAGCGTATACAAAGTTTGAGCTGATCCCGATCTGCGGTTTTGTGTTATGAAGCAACCGCTTGTTTCCACGTCCACATAGGCACTGCGTTGCCCCCTGTGTTAAACCAAATGCGACGTCCTGGTACTAAATTGTGAGCATTTTTTATTCTGGCCGTCACCGCTGCGGAGGTCTACGTTCCGGCCAATTAGTGTTGGGCAAATACCCTGGGCACCAATTTAATATGACGTGATCTAAGTAAAATTAATAATAACTAGGCCTACTCGTGTTTCGAAATTACTTAAGTACATCTTATCATTGATTGATCAGACCAAGGTTTTCATTCACCCCCCGGGGGGAGGCGCACTCCTATCTTGGAGGTGACAACCTATGTAAGAGCTGAAACCGGCCCATTTCACATCCCTTCCCCCAATGACCCCGGGGGGGGGGGGGGGGCAAACTGACAATTGGAAAGAGGTACGGGTATGTGTCTGCCCTTAAACCACCCGGGGGGGGGGGGGGCACTCCAAAATAGAGGTGACGGGATGTGGCGGCACTAATTGACTCCCAGTTTTTAACCTGTGTCAATGAAAGAACCCCCTTCTTTAAACCTGCTGTAATGAAAGACCCCCTTTTTAAACCTGCTGTCATGAAAGACCCCCCATTTTTTTTAGCCTGGTCCTGAAGACCCCCCTTTTTCTTTACTCTCAGTTTGTGCCTGGCATGCCTCCCATTTTTAATCAAATGCACTGAATACCCCCCCTTATTTCTATTTCATGCTCTCACAGAAAGCCCCTTTTAATTTATAACATATAAACTGGGTTTTGAATGTTAGAATTGTTGCCAGAGAATGACCCCAGTTTTTTCCAAAATGTGAGAGGCTCGGTGAATGAAACCCCCAGTTTTGCCTCCTCCTCACCAATGACCACCCCGCCCCCCTTTTTCTAAAGTTCCTCAGCGAATGCCCCCTACTTTGAAAGTCAAATCCGCACTCCCCCCGTCACTTTCATAATGAGTGCCCCCCCCGGGCTTAAGACCCACTTTGCGTCTCTCCAGCCGTTCCCAGGACCCCCAGTTTGAAGCAAATTCAGTTCTTAAGGTCCCCTTTTTCAGAAAATTTTGGCCTCAGAAGCCGAATTTTAGCCAACTTTCACCGCTCCCAAGCCTGCCAAATTTCCCAATATTTCATTTCCCAAATAGCCCCTACTTTCGGAGACAAAACCCGTTCCCACGCCCCCAAGTTCGGAAACCGGTGGCCGCACATCCCTACCTGAAAAGTTGAGTGACCCCACCCCCCCCCCGGCCAAGACCCCATATTTTTTTGGTTAATGTTTGCCACTGTCCACTCAAATACCCCTCATTTTTTGAGAAAATTGTGAAAATTGTCACCCAAAGAATTAAAAAAATATTTTTGATGAAATTGTGAAAAGACCCCATTTTTGGAAATTGTGCAAATTTGTCAACCGAAAAAAAAACCCCTATTTGGGTGCTTTTGGCTGTCTCTCACGCAAGACCCCTCTTTTTTTTTGTGGGTCCTCTGTCACCAAATGCCCTTTAAATACAACCAGATCTCACAGAGGGGACCCTCCAGCTGTTGGATGACGTATAATGTCCCAGTTCAATGGCGTATCATAAGTCCTGCAAAGCTCAAACGAGTCACACGCTTAGGTTTATATAGAGTTGAGCAATAATAGAAACATTTTTTGAAGAGCGCCCCCAATTTTCCAGAAAATTTGAGATATTTACAACACGGTTTGTAATGGTAACTGGCTATACCTATGAGAATGCATTAAAATGTCTGGTGTCGCAAACGAAGGAGTTTTGGTAGTTAGAATAATTTAATATCTGAGGTTTTTCGATAATAATTCAACGGCTGCTGAAACGGCCTTCCAATATGAAATAGCCGGGAATAGCCCCATGATACGCGTCTACGCTCATCCATTATTGTTTTATTGGTTCAAGCAGTCAAGTTTAGAGGTCATCTTCTTGAGGTGGGCATAGTTCATTAATGGACGGACATAAACTTAGCATTATTTTCCAGCTCTGCCGTTTAGTAGTCAGCCTGGGATCCCAATTCTCATTAACAACTCGCTTATTTTATGACTAAATACGCATTCTTGAGCGTTGCCGTTCGCAGGTATTGTTTCCTCCTAGACAATTACCAACATAACTGTGGGCAAAAATATCAAATTTTAAATTTCGGGAGCGCTCTTCAAAAAATGTGCTGAGCACGAACCAATTTTAAAAATACCGGACACTCAACCATATTTATGAAGGAGTCTAGGTTTACCGGCACGGAACCGCAATCCTTGCGATACACACAGCAAAGAATTCTGAAACCAACAAATCGAGGCACGACGTGCTAATTACAACGTCACACACCATCCATAATACATGTGGTGTGGTCTATTCCAACCAAGTACTGCTCGGGTGTCTGCATGTTACATTCAGTGGAACCCCGGAAATAGCATGGCGCTGTGGCATTCGAGGTCCGCTAGCCCATGTGAAAGTGGGATGAACAACACGGAATATCGAACTAGCCAACTGTATACTTGGAACAATTTCTGATGGGAAATATTTTTGTGAGAGTGTACTTTTACCTTGTGCATATTCCCCCTGTCAAACATCATAAAGACGATGTCAGTACTAACCACTGACATTTTCGCTAAGATGGACTTCGATCTATTGCAACACAAATTGTACTACGTGTCTAGGAAATATTATAGAATGAAATGTATTTGAGATTTTGGCCCAGGTCGATCTTTTTGACCTTTCTGTGCTTTGGTATAAAGCTATACAAATGACCCAACCAAGGTTAATTATAGTAAGCATCAGCGCGCTTTTGTATGACTAACAATGTGTGAAAAATTCCTTTGTTCTGAGACCAGACCTTGACACTAGGCCCCAAGACATCGGAACACGCACCTTAAAAAACCAGCATGTCCGACCACTTATGATGGTGCCATGCCATCGGCCGGCAGCAGCCGATACAGCCGATACCGAAATGAGAATATCTTCGCATGTGTTATCCCAGCAGTACCTGCCCAACCCTAGGTGTGTTGAGGTGATGTACACACAGCTCGGTACACAATGGAATATTCCTATCGTTTGATTCGATTTTCATCCCCGTAACGTGCTGAGCCTGAGAGAGCCGTATTCGAACCTCCAAATTTTGCATTAAAATTGAGTTCTCCAAGCATTGATGTGAAATTCTTTCCGCAGAACAAACACAGACGAGTGGAATGCTATGCTGTCAGTAACTGTCATGTCAGCCTGGTTGTCAGCCTCTAGTCATGCTAGAATAGTCCAACCGCTAGCCTTGTTTTTAATTTAGGATACCCACAGCTGCTGAGCCTTATTGCTGCAACACACGCCAACTCGGTGATTATTTATTGATGATCCGATTTAAAAAGGGATAAGCAGTTGTTTGCTGGGTATGACGTCAGGTATTCTTTCTGCACCACATTCTTCATAAATGCAGTTTCTTTTCGCTAATGAATGTATTTTGCTTGAGGCTGCCAAATCACAAATCAAGGTTGGTTGGCTATACTTTCCATAAACTTGACAAGAATTCCACGTTTTTGGGTGTGAGATGTTCAAGAGTCCAAAAGGAACTTGTATAGGAGGTAGCCCACTTCAAGTCGGGACTCAGAGATTCAGAATAGATTTTTTTGAATATTTAATTAAAAATAGTCAACTAGAACTAAAGGTTATCCAACCTAGAATGCTCACTTCCCAAAGTTTGAGATGATCCGGATTTTATCGTTTGATTGGCAGATAAATCATTTATGTGTATATAACCGTGCCATAGGATCCTGTGTTAAAACAAATTTCCGGATCCGGAATTTTTAAACAATATGTGATTTTCTTATGAAGGACTTCGATTTGAACTTATTAGCTATCGCCAACACAGTGATTAGTATATGACAAGCATTATGTAGCATCAAAACAACCACAATTTGTTTGAAAATTGAGGGCGCCCTCATCGGGATCTCTGAGTCGCCTTTAAATCGTCCATAGCCCGTTTGAAATGCCCCAAGTTTGCATTGGTATGGGCCTGCAATTTCCTTGATCCTAGCACCTAGATATCCCAGTAGAGAAAAGGTTATTTCCAGAATGTCAGTTGTTCTGAAGACCGGTGCATTTTTGATGTGATGACATGGATGTATGTATCATGATTGCCCATCAGCCCCTTTGGGTGTCTGTAGATCATGAAATGCTCCTTTTAAGACTAAACAGAGTATATGAATATACAAGCAAATGATGGCAAGTCCATTGCATAACATTTAATTTGCTGTTTTTCTATTTTAGATTACGATCTGGCTGTGAATTAGAATTAGATATCGCTATGTCATCAGTATGCTGGCTGCTTTCTACTTTGTATCAATGTTGAAAATGAAATGCTACGGTTAGTTACCTATAAAATGTTTATCCCTCAGAAACTGTAAAAATCTATTTGCTATGCTTAGTCAAAGGCTCTATAGGAATTTTAAATATCCCTACTAACGCCG
>JAMKCH010035572.1:0-40022 GCA_023653785.1 Ophioderma brevispina
GCTATTGCCTTGATAGTTATGCTTTGGTGGAACTGCATACACGAGCCCCAGTGGGTTGAATGCCTCTACTATCTAGTATAGAGCAGCTCTTTTTAGCACCACTCGGTTCCTCCTGTCTGCAGCTTCAGAACTCATTTGTCTTTTTAACTGCCTTTTTGTCGTTTTGTGTGGTTTTTGATGTAGTCCACACACCCTGCTTAATTGGGATTTTCCAGCTATTACCCACTCCGGGCTTAGGGTTTTAATGACTTAACGTTGTTTTCTTATTTATAAGTTGTGGATTTCCAGAAAAGTCTCTGAGCATGCAAACAGATCACCCAACACCACCTTCCACATTTACATTAGGGAAATTAAAAACACAGGCGTGCCCTTTTACAGAGTAAAAAGATTAATATTTATTTTATAACACACTGAAGTAAGGTAGGCTAAATACTTACGAGGGGGGGGTCTAGGTTTTTTTTTGCCCACATTTTCGATTGCCATTTTCTTGACTTTACGATTGTTACATATGCCTTTTGTATATCATATTGTAAGCCCATGTTGAAAGTTTTGAAAAAGGGGGGGGTGGTAATTATTTTGATCTTGTTTCCATGGTCACTGATCATAGGCCTCGATTGGCCTAAACACTAGACAACGCGTACCTGCTTACCAGTAACTTGCACTTACACCATACTGGTGTTGACAGGTGCATGGGTCCAATGCGCAGAAAACCCTAACGGATCTTTTTTATAATGGTTGCCCAGCCACCAGGAGCTGACCAATAGGGAACTTTATGCTTAATTCAATTGAAGCCCTAATTAAAATATCCGGACTTCATGGTTTCACAGCCCTGCTGGGAGCTTAATTTCTTTTGCCAATTTTTCTGTTGATAACGTACCTTTCGTTTTGCCGAGTTACGTTTCGTGTCCCGCGTTTTCATACAAACCCATTTCACCATTTGACGATCTTTTGAGCGAAAACGTAATCGAATACTAAAAACTACTGCAAAACACTCTTAATTTGGCCACATTTTGGAATAATTGTTATTTATTTAAAATCAAATTATTACATTTTTTAGTGCATTTTGGTGCAATTGGGATGAATCGAAATGGGTTAACTTAATTTTTAAAATAATCGTCTGAAATTCACTGGGCTGATAATGAAGAAATACATAGAAATGCTGCTTGTCGAGCTGAAAATTTCGATTTGGTTTGATGCGTATGATTTTATTTATGTTTTAATACTTAATTTTGAAAAGGCTTGTAATAATGTGGTCTAATAAAACAATATATTTGCTTAAAAATCCAGGGGGAGCACTTTTTTTTACATACAAATGTATACAAAAGTGCATCGAACGTGCGAGACTTGCTTACTTTAAATCGAGCTAACAATTTGAACGGAAATGTCCTATTACCTCAAAAGCAAATGAAAGCTGAAATTTCCTTTCCTATCATGCTATAATCTCAATTGTGCGAGTAGACCCATTTCTTCCTTCAATTTTGAAAAACAATAACCCCACCCCCCCCCCCCTTAAGGGACCAATGGCATAAAAAAATGAATGGCTCTTAACACCAATTTGAAAATATTTGGGTGTTTACATTTTGTAAAAAAGGAAAAGTATTAATATTATTTTCCTTGTAAGCTTCACTTCTCAACCAGTATGCGCCATGCCAGCCTTTATCAACTTGAAAGCATGGCCGGTCATCAGCTCACAGACCATTGCTATTGTATATTTGCTAATCCTACTAACTGCCCTTTCATCAAATATCTCACTACAACCTGAGTACCGTTAAAGTGCTGCAGCATAAGGTGAAAATGGGCCTTAATTTCTACCAACCAAGGCCGAATAAAAATTTGCACTCATAGCTAAAAATTGATCATTGGGTTGTGTCCATTTTCACGAAAACACGTGATGGACCGAACTAAAAGTGATTGCAATTTGCAATAAACACGCATTTTGCAAATGGCCACCATGTTAAGTATAGCACTACTATGGTGACCTTAGTGTCGGAATGGATGTTGTCTGGGTTCAAGAGTTCAATATACAATTGCCAGAATTGTGCCTGAGTCTGGAAATTTATATACCCGGCTATTTTTTCAAGATGGCCGACATCTCGTCAAAGAAACTCGGGGTATAATTCTTATTATATAACCTAGGAGGATGATTTTGGTGTGTCAACTTGAGTGTTTTCAATCATCATCAAATTTATTTTTGTTTCATCCCATCATCACATCAAACCGTAAATACAAGATTATGAAATTGCTACAAATAAAATGGATTTCACAATAGAAATCAGATTATCATTTTATAGGATATCTTTATTAGAAAATAGTGATGACATCAACTGCTAACTCTAACGTGAAAATGCAGTAACCTCACCTACCTTACGTGTTACTACGAAACGACCAAACCAAAAAGAGATTAACAATCAAGACAAAAAGCAGGACAGACAATATACAAATTACATTGGACAAAGACAAGACAGCCGACATCAGTCAAATTCCAGGATAGAGTACAACAGAGTACAAAGACAGAAAATTATGACGTGAGGAAGCACTATAATACGAATTGAATGATACCTTTTCATATTAATTTTGAAGGAGATACAGGTGGGGAGTTTTTAATATAAGAAGGCAGATTAACCCATAGTAGAGGGCCTTGAACATCAGGGTATTATTAGCAAGTACGGTATTAATGGTTTTACACGGGGTATTTTGGGCTTGCCTGGTCTCATAATGGTTAGGTATGAGTATAAAAGTTAAAAAATCCTGATCAATCCGGTTCGTCCGGTAAAAGGTTATAGTTGTATTGATCTGGAACGTGGCAATTGAATTTATAATCATTAACCTTCAACGTTTTGAGCATAGAATAAAGGGTCGTGTGTGGGCCAGCCACAGGGAGTTCGTACATGTCCTAATAACCGTTTCTGGAGAATAAAAGTGAGTCCAGACCGCTTATTAGCATCCCAAGCTATGGCTCCATATGATATAAAGGTAATATCAGTGAATTATATAATGTGAGAGTGAGCTTTGTGGAAAAAATGTTTTCTGGTTCAAGGAGTTCAATAAGACTATCTAAACGGTAGGAGGAATATAAAGGTTATTATTTATTGCATTTGTCCTTTTTTTTTTCCAAGATTAGCACCATAATTTTAAATACAAGTCCCCAAGAGTGTTCCTTACTGCAATCTCAGGCTTAAAATGCAGGCCAAGTTGTAATATAATTAAACCCAGATGCGTGATAATACTACCACGCACAGAATTCTCAGTAACTTCTCCTTATAACTTCCTAACTCAACGCTTTAATGCCCCCTATAGAACGAAAACCCCAACACTTGACTACCAATAGGTGTTCACGTGACCATGACTATTTCTGTATTGTTCGCAATTCGGGGTCCAAAGATTTTTCAGCTGTCTTGAACATAATCCGAAACAAAAATAAATAGGGTTATATTACCAACTACAAACAGTACGGCCCTCAAATATCAAATTCCCATGCATTCCAGATATATGAATTATTGGGTTAATCATATAGAGTATCAAGTTGTTCACATTTTGGTATCACATTGGTACCCTTGAATAACATGACTCACGACTCATCTGACTCATCTGAGAATATTGGCTGTTGACATCCTTTTGACCTATAAAACTCCACTTTGTCACCAAAATCGTCATCTAGTGCTGTATAGCAGGAGGTAATCAAGGATTTTGCCTTTTTCTATGTTGCCATTTTGGGAAAATCGTGACTTTATATGCAACTTCATTACTTTATCTTACCTGAACCGTTTTTAAAATTTTTTATTAACTCCCTTGCCCAGACATTTTCCTTTGACACCACAATCATCTTCAAAAGCTATATCAATAGAAATTAGTTTGTGCCATAAAATGTCAGCCTCTTTGGAAAACTATCGGCACAGCTGCACACATTTTAATAAGATTTTGGAATATTTTATTGAACTCATTGACCCAGAAAAAAACATTTCTTACACCAAACTTGTCTTCTCCTTAGGTGTTTTTTGGCTTTAAGATTGGCTTACCCTTGTGAAAAATGGCCGTCCGTTGCAAATTGCCACCACTTTTAATTGTCATTCACTTTTTTTTCATGCACGCCAACATCCTACGGTCACATTTTAGCTAAGATGACAAATTTTATTATTCCGGCCCCGTAGCACTCCTCCTCAAATGGTTTGTGCTGGCGCCTAATGTCTGATCTCTATCTGAATTCTTTTTGATTTGTGGCCGGAATTTTGTCACAAAACCATTCAGATACTGTAATAGCTCGGGAGAAAGGAACTTGGTCCAACTCACGTTCATGTCCCACTACATCTCAGCTTTGACAACCTTTTTGGGTAGTTAGTATTCGGGGCCCTCTCATCAATGCAAGTAGTTAGTGTGTCAAATTGTGGTGTCACTTTTTTCATAGGGGCAAATTTTTAGTTTAAATCTTGCTTGTGTCCTTTTGATGTTTGGAAGAGTAGTTCTATTACAGGAATCAAGTCAAAATATCTGGAAGGTTTGAGTATACTGAACAAGGCCATTTCACTCAACCTTGTACACCCTGTACTTTCTGATGAAAAAAAAACATGTTTGCTTCTACCGCATCCAAAAATTATCACACATGTTACTCAACGGTTAAGCAGGAATCTACTCAAATCCCTATAATATTACATCCCTGTGGGTTTGAGTAAAGTTTAATCGACCCTGTTGTAAATAATGTCAGCAGCTAACTGCTTTGTTAAGCGAGTAAATTTTACTCAACCAATGTGGAGTCAAAGATTGAACTCTTATTACTGACCAAATGTTTTACTACAAGCGGAGTAAACTGCTACTCAACCTTTGTTAAGTTTACTAACAAAAGAGCTGTGGCGTTTTAACTACCATAGCTAAAAATCACTCAGCGTTGCTTACAAAAAAATTAGAATTGTACCCCGGGCTTTTATTAGTGTGCAGAACTCATCATTCAAGGCCAACACGGGCTGGGGGAGATCAGCTCGCTAAACAACCCAAGAACACATTTGTAAATGACACCCTGATGTGCAAAGTTCTCCATGAATTCGTATTGTAGAACACTTGGTGTCCAATTTGTAATGAAATCCCCTTGCTACTACTTCATATCCTAAGAGTCACTTATAGGCCCATAGGACAGAGGCAGATGAGCTCGAGGTGTGGGTACTTTAAGTATTAGTTAAGGATCAGAAGCATGACTTATCAGAAATGGTGTCTTGATTCAGGCGTGGTGCGCCCGTTATTCGCTTGCAAGTCGAGCCCCCGAAGGGGGAGAGACTTGCAAGCGACTAACGGGCCCGTTAGGTCGCCCTTGCAAGTTCGATCCCCTCCATCGGGGCCGAGACTTGCAATCGAGCTACGGGCTTTACCACGGCCTGAACAAGACCATGATTTCTGATAATGTCCTACTTGTTATTCTTTATTGACATACACGTCGAGCGAAAAAGAAGCTAAACTTAAGAATTTGTTAAAATAACGTTTTCCATACATTTTCAATACTGTAGCTATATTTAATTTAATTCATTTTTTTTACAAAGAAAACCAACTTTAATGCCCACGTTTGCTTATATGGTCGTTGTAAAAGAAGTCTAGACTTGATTGAACGATCATTTCACAATAGTGGTAACAAACAAGGGGGTGAAACGCATTAAAACCAGTCGTCCGTGCTTGGCGCTTACATTTTGAATATTGCCCAGAATCAATTATTAGTTTGGGGGTGTGCTTGTATACACACATATTCAATTCGATACAAAACAATCCGCCAAAATATCCGTGTTGGATGTTGGGGGGTGCTATTGGGTGGTTAAATTTTGTCCTAACACCCCTGGCACACAACGATGAATGGACGATTGGGCGTCAGTCGTCTTGATTTACATAAAACGCCTCATGATACATCATTTCACCTAATCGCGCATTGCATATGAGACAAAAGAGTATCTGAGCACAATGTCCAGGTGCACATATTATTACACCTGGCCACCTCTAACACCATACATCTTTGTATCACTATCCACTACGATTAGTTTATGCAAAGCGGCACCCAGTATGTGGAAGACGCGGAGGCAGCAATTGCTTTCTATGTGTTTTAGTTACTCTATGTTTTCTTTGTGGCATTCAACACATGCGAGACTATGAATTTCTAAAGATTACGTACGCGTTTTTGTTGCCTCTCTATCTATATAGATCCTTTGGTACAATATGAGTCGCGCTTTTTGAGAAAGGGATCACAGATTTCAGGTTCAAAACTAAATTGAACTGGCAATCAATTAAATCTGGGAGAGCTTAATGGGTTCCGCTCCGACTTGTTTTGAATAGAAGCTACGTATTTGGTAATCACCGCTGCCGCATAAGCATTCCTAATAAAGAAATGGATTGGTAACAGTCAGGGGTTTGTTGTGACAAATTTTGTTCGTATCGGTCATTGATTGGAAGACGTATGTTTTGAGGATGAATCTTAATTATAGCAAGTCAAACACACCAAATGATCGTTTTTTGTGAAAAGCAAAGGTAAGGTCGTAGAGCTTGAACTGTGTCTTTTTAAGATAACATCTCCTCTTTTGTAATGAATTATATATTTTTAGCATACATTGCAAAATCCGCGCTCATTATTGGTGGAATTCCCTTTTGAACCAGTATCATGCTCAATTCGTTGGACACTACAGATTTTTATATTTTGAATACAGTCCTGCTGGCGCCCATGCCCATATCACTTAAGTATAGCTTTGGCCTTCAGCGTGAGCATTTTTTGTGTTTACCTCGTACTACTCTAGTATTAATTGGCCACTTTATATATTTGCATCATGCAGATTTCACAGCCATGTTGGTGCCATCATTAATATTCTAAATTTTATTCCAGAATTTGGACAGTAATCATGTCTCTGGAATTGCAACCTTTGACCCTTAAAATACCATTCTACTATAAGACACTCCAGAACTTTATTTTTTATGCAGTCCTGCTGTTCAACCATATGAACAGTGACAAAATCGCTTGTGGCATTCAGCCTGATAGACTTAGTTTGTCTCATTTTTCTGTCGTTTTTTGATTAAACAATGTTTATGATCTGCAGGTTGTTATGCGACGTCTTGTAGCGTCTAAGGGCAAATCACCTTCAACCCTATAAATGAGTCTTGTGCACATGTGATCTTAATTTTATATATATCACACATGATTTTAATGATTTGTACTTGGTTCAAGAATTAGTATGTCCAAAACTTACCTAAAGCAAAATTACACCTTACACACCCAATTTATATAACTGAAACTTAATGTTCAAAAGAGCGTTGCAATTTCAACGATCTATGTCCGCTCATAGCGAAGACTCCCAAATGACAGCGACAAGTTTCATACCCCAACTCGGGTAATAATTTCCAAGGGATCTCTCCAGTCCCTGAAGGTTCTTGTCCAAGCAGTTTCAAAGAGAGGGCGGGGGTCCCCTCGACGACAAATGGTCCACATTAATAAAATCCAGTTAATATACCACCATCAGTCCTGCCTTTCGCTATGTCCCTCATATAGGACCACAACTGGAATCCCTTTTGATTCCAAAAACTGAGCTCTTTGGCTTAAAGACGCACATCGAGCCAAATTTAGGCTATCAACTCCGGCGGCAATCCAAATATTACATCTGGCACTAGATGTAGAACTCAATCTACCATTATTGTAGAGTAACAAACGAGCTATATTATCCTTGTATAGCTCCAGAGATCTAGTTCAGCTCCTCTGATTTCATCTGCTGGCAGAGAGTCCTTCCAGTGCTAGTAATTACTACTCACAGAATAGATTCCCCTTCTAACAATAATCATTAACATCATTCTCATGCATTACATAACCTTACATTACACTAGTCTGACCAATCGGAATTCATCCCCCGCATGACAATCACTCTTCTATATATATAACTTGTGGGGGCATTCCTGATCTTACAATGTGTGATCTCAAAGCATAAACAAGTTTCTAAGTTTTACATCCTTGGGAATTCACCCACGTCCCCATTGTGCAATCTAACAGGTGCGCCTTCGCAAAAACCAACTAGGATCTTCCCATTCCCCTTTCTTTCTCTCTTTTATCGTACAAACTCTTTTACCCCCGTGAGCAATCTCTTACTAATACAAATTGAAGAATAATTTTTTTAAAGTTTATCAAAATGGAGGCCATATAACATCCTCCCCCCAAAAGAAAATATGAATGTATAATTTATAAATTTTTCTAAAATCATGGCTTATACCTTTAACCCCTTTTGTGGTTATTTTACACAGTTTACACAGTGCAAATTTTACACTTTTATTATAATGTTCGTGCATTGCTGCCTTCAATTGATATATTACACAAATTTGTAATATTACTTCTGCCAAAATTTCGCAGCTCTGACAATTTTTCTTTCCTTTGATATGTCTTTTGTCCAGATTGTATTCTTTTTGAGTTAAACTCCAGCAGGTAAAGTTCTTGTCAGGGTGGAGTTTATAAATTTAATCCACAAAAATTATCAAAATACAATTCATGTAAGTAATCCGGTACACCCTTGGCCCCAATATGCTCACAGTGCACTTTGACTGGATCTGAATTTCCAATCTCACTTCTACTTTGCTCACTGACTGCTGCAATTTGGTTGGCTCTGCAATGCCGAAATCAATGTCATGGTGTTTGACATTTGTCTCACTGGGTACATCAGGCAGGAAATATTTTCCCACTCTGTTACTCTTTCATTCATCCCGTGTTGACTTTCTTCTTGAGTGACCTAATTCTTTTCTAAATTGGCAGTATTCGAATTTGCAAGTTTGACACCATAAATCATTTTCTGTTGTTTACAGTGCTGTTTTTGGTCAGTTTGCTGACTCTGTTGTGTCAAGCATTTGTCACTCACCGCATCACGAACTCAGATGACATTAACACTGCAGGCTTTATGTCTCATCCTTTCCATTATACTCTTGAGCATTTTTAATGTTGACATAATTTATTGTCTACTTTTACGTCTCCCTGGTGGTTTTGATCACATAGGTCAAGTTTCCCCTTTGTTCGCATCTCATATGGTCCGACTACTTGTCTTGCAAGGATGCCCTTGTATTGAACAGTGCCAAAACTTTGTACACCCGACAGAAAAAGAGCGCCTGCCTGAATACTCGCTCCTGGTCACCTTTTGTCATATACCACCATGTTTTCCATTTTTGCCTGGCTCTGTTTTGAATTTTGTTTGGCAATTTCGGGCTCTCCTGGCCTGTGTCTGATTGAGACCATAGTCTAGCAATTCACATCAGGATTTCACACAACACTTTCTTTCAGTCAGTTCAATGGTCCCCTAACCTTGTGACCAAACACCACTCAAATGGACTGATCCGAATCTCTTGGACAAGCTCCCTGTGTAGCAAATAAATAGATAACTCCCTCATCCCAATCCTCTCACATTCAAAACTCAAACATAGGTTTTGACATCATTGTTTCAATTTTTGGTGGTACTTCTTTCGAGGGCCCCCCCTGGGATTCTGGGTTGTATGATGAAGAACTGTACTGGTAAATTCCCACTGGTCCCTACCTTGTGGAACAAACCTGACATGAAATTTGATCCTTGATCAGACTGACTTGATTTTGGAAGGCCTCCTAGGGTGAAAAACTTGTTAGAGCTTTCACTATATTCTGTGGCCCTATATTTCTCCAAGGATAATAGCCTCAGGGATCTTGTGGAGCACACCTATGGTCAGTACATACTGATTTCCTGACTTGGGTCTTTGGAAGTGGTCTATCGCAATCTATTACTAAAGACCCACTAAATGGCTCATCAATGCTGGTATTGGTTGCAAGGGAGACGTAGGAATTTTCTGATGTTGTGGGCTTGCCCACCATTTGATACATGTGGAATGCAACATCTTACAATACTAGACACATCTTTTCTGAGTGGGAAAAAGGCCACCAAAAATGATTCCTAATTCTGTCATGTGTTTTTATCCTCTACACCTACGTGTCCCTGCCACTGGGAACTTCATGGCTAATGCCTATCCACTTCCCTATGGTATAATACCTTTGGCACTAACAATTTTATGCACAACCTTCCTTCTTCATCTACAGTGCCATCGGGTGTCGCCATGTTTCCCATGAGGACACCATTTTGTTTGTAGAAACATACAGATTTGCTCGTCTTCCTTTTTGCGGACAATTCCCTCGTCACCTATTTCCTATGCTGGTCACGGTGCTTCTCATTTCCAGCTTGTCGAATGGCTTAAAGAGGGTCTCCTTACAGTCCTAACTTTATAATGCTCAGCGGCTGGATTTTCGATTGTTTACCAGCTTGTCCACTTGTTTGTTGCTCAGGGGCTGGAATTTTCACTAACAGGGAATTTAGTCCTCCCTGAAGAGGGAAGAATGACCTCCAAATTCCTCTAACTTTGATAGAAAAGTATCCTCATGATAAATGGCGTCCACCCGATGACCACTCTGTAGATGAGAATGGAAGTTTGTGCTCAAATTGTAGTGCCAAAGGTATACCATGGGAAGTGATAGGCATAGCCCATGACAGTCCCATGGCAGGGCATTTAGGTGTGAGAAAAACCCATGACAGATTAGGAGTCATTTTGGTAGCCTACACTCAGAAAAGATGTGTCTGATATTGTAAGCTTGTCACACCTGTCAAATGTTGGGCAATCCCAATAACTTCCTACTGCGCCCTTGCCCCAATTACCAGCATTTGATGAGCCATTAGTAGGTCTTAATAGATTGCGTAGACCCTTTCCCAGACCAGTCATAATCAGTATTTGACTGACTGCTCATTGTGCTTCCACAGATTCCTGAGGCTATTCCTGCGAAATATTAGGAGCACAGAATATGTGAAAGCTCTAACAAGTTTTTCACCCTAGTAGGCCTTCCAAAAATCAATTCAGTCTGATCAAGGATCAAATTTCCATGTCCAGGTTTGTTTCCAACAAGTTTATGGACCAAGTTGGGATTTCCAGTACAGTGCTTCAGCCAGCACCCACCCGAATCCCAGGGTGGCCCTATAAGTTACCACCAAACATTGAAACAATGATCAACCTCATTGTGTTTGATTTGAGAGGGCTTGGAATGAGGGAGTTCATCTCCTGATTATTTGCTACCAGGGAGGCTTTACAGGAGTCATTAGTATTCAGTCATTTGAGTTGGTGTTTGGTCACAAGTTAGGGGACCATTGAACTACTGAAAGAAAGTGGTTGTGTGAAAACCTGATGTGAATTTGCTAGACTATGTGTCTCAATTCAGACCAGGCGCCAAAGAGCCACAGAAATTGCCCAAACAAATCACAAAAAAACCCCTCAAACAGAGCCAGGCAAAAATGAACATGGTATGAACCAAGGTGCCAGGAGCAAGTATTCCGGCCGGGTGACAAAGTTTTGGCACTTTTTCCAATACCAGGGCATCCTTGCAAGCCCAGTAGTCTGGACCTATAGATTGAGAACAAAGCTGGGGACCCTTGACTAGTGCTCAAAACACCAGGTAGATCTTTAAAAGTCGACAATATTATGTCCCAATAAATAGGCTCAAGAGTATAATGAAAGAGATGAGGACATAAAGCCTGCATGTGTAATTTCATCTAGAGTTAGTGATGGGGTCAATGATGACATCACAGAGTCAGAAACATGAACAAACAGCACTGTCAACAACGACAATGATTATGGTTCAAATTTCAATTCTGACATCCTTTGCCAATTTAACAAGAATTAGTCACCTCCCAGAAAGTCAACAAGTTGAATTGAAAGAGTTAATTCATGCGTGGGAAAACATATTTCCTAGGTCACAGTGATACCACATGTCAAACCCCATGACATTGAATTTCGGCTTTCATAGCCAACCAAATTGGCAAGCATCTCATTGAACCAAGTAGAAGTGAGATTGGAGATTCAGATCCAATCACTGCAACGTTGATGCATATGGGGCACAATGTACCCGGTACTTATCTATGAATTGTATTTTATTATTTTTGTGGATGATATTATACCTCCACCTGCAAGACTTTAACCTGCTGGAGTTTAACTCTACAGAAATACAATATGGACATAAGACATATCAAGGAAAGAAATTGTCCTACTGCCTAAATTCTGTTCAGAAATTTAATATATACAAATTTATTGTATATAGACTTCAGCAGCATGGCAAGAACATTATAAAAAAAGTGTAAAATTTGCACTGTTAAACTGTGTGTAAAATTAACCACAAAATGGTTAAAGGTATAGCCAGATTTTGGAAAAATTTTATAAATTCATATTTCCTTTTTGAGGGGGAGTATGTTTATATGGCTCCATTTTTCTGATTAAAAACACTATTTAATATTATTTTCTCAATTTTTATTTTGAGAAGAGATTTCTCACGGAAAAGTATTTTGTTATACTATAAAAGGAGAAAGGGAATCATCCTAGTTTGTTTTTGCTACGCACCTGTTTTTACATTGGCCAATATGTGAAGTGGGGATTCCCCCAGATGCTAAACTTAGAAACTTGTTTATGCTTTGCGATCAAAAACATTGTAGATCAGGGATTCCCCCCAAAGTTTATATATTGAAAGTGATGTAATTCGGGTGATGATTCCGATTGGTCAGCTATGTAAGGTTATGTTTATGCATGAAGAATGATTTAATTATTATTGTTAGACAGGGGAATCTAATCTGTGAGAGTTTAAATACTAACCTCCTGGAAGGACTCTCTAGCCCAGCAGTTGAAGATCAGGAGCTGACTAGAGCCGAGCTATACAGTTCTTATAGCTCGTTTTACTCTACAATAATGGTAAGTTGAGTTCTACATCTAGTGCCAGATTTAATACTTTGGATGCATGCCGCTGGAGCTTGATAGCTCAATTGCTGCGGTCGTCTTTTTAAGCCAAAGAGCTTCAGTTTTTGGCAACAAAGGATTCGTTGTGGCCGAATGATGACATAGCGACGACTGGATGATGGTAATTACCTGGATTTTAATTATTGTGTACCATTGGTCTACCGAGGGGAAAGCCCCGTCGTCTTTAACGGCTGGACAAGATTACCTTCAGGACTTAGAAGATTCCCTGGGAATATTACCTGAGTTTTGGGTATGACTTGTTCGCTGTCATTTTGGAGTCTTCGCTGAGAGGACATACTCGGTGAACTGCAACGCCTCTTTGAACATTAATATCAGTTATATAAATTGTGTGTAAAAAAAATAAAAAATTTGATTTATGTAATGTTTTGGACATATACAATTCTTGAATCCATTACCAATCATTAAAATCGTTATATTATTAATTTAGATCAACTTGTGCACAGGCCATTTATTGTTTTGAAAGGTTTTCTGCCCTTAGACGCCTACAAGACGTCATAACACCTGCCAAGATCATAACCTTCTGTTTGTATCAAAAACGACAGAACTGAAGACAAATTAGTCTAGCAGCTGAATGCCACAGCGCTACTGTTCATATGTGTGTTACAGCAGGACTGCTTAAAAACTAATTGCTGTAGTGTCTTATAAATTGGTTTTTACGGGTCAAGGTCAATTCCCAGACTGATTACGTCAATATTCTGGATAAATTTAGAATATTAATGTAGGGGCAACACAATGGCGTACAATCTGCATATGCTAAATTATAAATTTGCATTCTTAATACATGTAACGAGTACACCAAAAATGTCACGCTGAATGCCAAAGTTACTTATGTGATATGTGAATGTTTCGCAAGCAGGACTGTATTCAAATATAAATCGGGAGAGGTTTAGTTTCACCTAATGACATTTTACTGGTCCAAGGTGAATTCCACCAATAATGAGCGCGGATTTTGCAATATGCTAATATATCCATTCAATTACAAAGAGGAGATGTTATATTAAAGACACATTCAAGCTCTACGACTTACCTTTGCTTTTCACAACCGATTCCTTTGGTGTCTTTCACTTGCTATACTGTTAAGTATCCATCAAAATCTCTTCCCAATCAAAGACCCGAACGATCAAATTTGTCACAAACAAAACCATTGACTGTTACCGCTCCTTTCTATTAGGAACTGCTTATCTGCAGGTGATTACAAATACTTAGCTCTATTCAAACAAGTCGTGGAGGCCGTACATTATAAGCCTCGCCGATTTAATTGATTGCCTTTATTTAATTGAAGTTGTGAACCTGACTCGATATCCCTTTCTCAAAAGCTACGACTCAATTATTTTTACCAAAATATTCTATATAGATAGAGAGCAAAACGGTTTACGTATCTTTAGAAAATTCATCGTCTCGCATGTTTTTGCCGACCACAAAGAAAACTAGAGTACCAACATAGAAGGCACTGGTGTCCTTCCTCTTCTTCCTCATACTGTGTGTGCCGCTTTGCATATACGCTAATCGTTAGTGATACAATTGATGTAGGTGTTAGAGCGTGGCCAGGTGTAATAATGCTGGCGCCCCTGGAAATCATTGTTTCTCAATACTCTTTTTTCCCTATAATGCAATGCGCGCTCAGGTTAAAAGATGTATTCATTTAGGCGGTTTTATTTTAAAAATCAAGAACGACTGACGTTGTCCCCATTCATTTCGTTGTGTGGCCTGGGTAGAACAAAATTTAACCACCCAATAGCACCACACATCCAACAACTGATTTTTGGCCGGATTTTTGTATCGAATTGCATTATGTGTGGTATACAACACCAAACATCATACTTATATTCTGTGGGGCTATTCAAAATGTCACGCCCAGCACGACGACTGGGGTTTTGAATGGGCTTCACCCCCTTGTTTGATTTACCCCTATTTTGAGAATCCGTTCAATAAAGTCTAGACTTTTACAACGACCTTAAGCAAACGTGGGCATTAAGTGTTTTTATTGTAAAAAAATGAAATTAAATCCATAGCTAAGTATCATGAAACTGTATGGAAAAACGTATTATTTTACAACTTTAAGGTTTAGCTTTCTTTTCGCTCGACGTGTATGTCATTAAAGAGAACAGTAGGACATATCAGAAATAATGTGCTAATACTTCATGCGTGGTAGCCCTTAACGTCGCTTGCAGTCTCGCCCCCGAAGGGGGCTCGGGACTTGCAAAGCGACTAACGGGCCCGTTAGTCGCTTGCAATCTCGCCCCCTTCGGGGGCTCGACTTGAAAGCGACTAACGGGCTTACCACGCCGAACAAGACACATTATTTCTGATGATGTCCTGCTTCGGATCCTTTAACTATACAAAGTCCACCCGAGCATCATCTGCCCTCTGATCCTATGGCCTATAAGTACTCTTATGATTGAATTGTCCAGGTGATTATTCATATACAATTGACACCAATGTTTCTCCAATACAGAATTTCATGGAGATCTGCAAACACATGGGTGCAATTTTAAAAAATGTGTTTCTGGGGTGTTTTAAGCGACTGATCTCTTCGTGATTTGGCCTTGAAAGATGACGCACCCGAACTCCCAACTGAAAATGCCCGGTGTACACTCTTAATTTTTTTTGTTTTACTCAACCTGAGTAATTTTTTACGCCTTATGGTAGTTAAAAACCACAGCTCTTTTGTGAGTAAACTTGACTCAACAAAGGTTGAGTAGCAGTTTACTCCTCCTTGTCGTAAACATTTTAGTCATTAAAAGTGTCAATATTTGACTCACATTTGTTGAGTAAAATTTTACTCTTCAGTTACTCAACAGTTGAGCTGTGACTTTATTTACTCAACAGGGTGATAAAACTATACTCACCACAAGGAGTAATATTTTTTATAGGTATTTTAGTAGATTCCTTGCTCAACCCTTGAGTACCATGTTTTGAGTAATCTTTGGATGCAGGTATAAAGCAAAATGTTTTTTTTTTCATCAGAAAGCTCATGTTGCCACCGGTTGAGTGAAAATTGGCGTGTTCCGTATACTCGAAACTTCCTAGATATTCTGACTTGATTCCTGTAATAGAACTACTCTTCCAAACTCAACAGGACCAAGCAAAGATTTAAGGCTAAAATTTGCCCCTATGTGGAAAATTGACACACAATTTTACCACAACTCCTTGCATTGATTATAGAGGGCCCATACCTACTACCACAGGTGTCAAAGCTGAATGTAAGTGGTACATTAGACGGTGATGTTTGACCACAGTCCTTGCTCCCGCTCTATACTGTATCTCAGCATGTTTTGTGACACAATTCCGGGCACAATTCAAAAGAATTAGATAGAGATTCAGACAGCTTAGTGATGGCAGCACCCAACTTTTAGGAGTAGTGCTACCGGGGCCGGCATAATAACATTTGTCATCTTAGCTAAATTGACGTAGGATGTGAGTTTTCATGAAAAAGGTGATACAAATATTAAATGGGTGGCAACTTTGCATCCGACTCCATTTTTCAAATTAGTATGCCCTCTTAAGCCCAAAACACTAAGAACAATTTTGGTGTAAAAATGTTTTTTCTGGTTCAGGAGTAATAAACTATTCAAAACTATAAATGTGTGCATTGGATCCGATATTTTCCAGATGGTGACATTTTATTGGCACAACCCTATATTTCTTATTAGTAGCCTATGAGATGATTGTGTTGTCAATTAAAATTGTCTGGGTCAGGAGTTCAAATAAACTATTTTAAAACGTCAGGTACAATTAAAAGTAATAAGTTTTCAACGTCCCTATTTCCCAATGGTCAACAGAGAAAAGGCAAAATTCCTTTATACCTCATGCTTACAGCACCTAGGATGACGATTTTGGTGACAAAGTGGATGTTTTATTAGTCAAGGATTTCAACGCCATATTCTCAGATGAGTCATATGATCGTGAGTCTTGTTATTCTGGGCTACCAGTGATAACCCAAAATGTGCACACCTTGACTACTCTATTATGTATTCATCCCAAACATCTATCTGGAATTGCATGGGATTTTGATATTTAGCTGTTATTTATTGTAATATAAACCATATTTGTTTGTTTCGGATATGTCAGAGTAAAATGGCCCCGAATTGCGAACAATTAAATGGTCCATGTCACGTGACACTATTGGTAGGCATGTTTTTTGGGGTTTTTCGGTTCATAGGGCTAACGTAGTTATGGAGTTCTAGACGAGTTACCGAGGATCTGTGCTGGGTATTAATTATCATGCATCTGGTTTAATATTATTTACCACCTTGCGCAATTAAGCCGAATTGCAGTTAAGTTAACACTCTTGGTACTTTATTTAAAATATTGGCTATCGTGGAAAAGTACAAATTCCAAAACATACCCTTTATATCATCCACAGTTTTAGAATAGTCTATTGAGGCTCCTTGACCCAGAAAACATTTTCTCCTCAAAGCTCACTTCTCACATTATATATTCAGTCTTATATTTCCTTATATATCCAAGTGAAGCAATCTTGGGCTGATGCTAATAATAGCTGGTCTGGCCTCACTTTTGTATTCTCCAGAAAAGAGTTTATTAGGACATGTACTAACTCCCTGTGGCTGGCCACACAGACCCTTTAATTTTCTCTCTGCTCAACGTTGAAGGTTAATGATTTTAATAAACTTTCACTGCCACGTTCATTTATCAATACAACTATAACCTTCTACGGACGACCTTATTATAGATTTTTTTAACTTTTATACTCTCCTCACCATTATGAGACCAGGCAAGCCACCTACCCCGTGTCCTTTAATACCGTACTTGCTAATATACCCTTATTGTTCCAAGGCCCTCTACTACTGGGCTAATCTGCCGCCTTATATTAAAAACTCCCAACTTTATCTTCCTTCAAATTTAAAATATGAAAAAAAAAGAGTCTCATCAATCCGTATAGTGCTGTCATCACTTGCATATTTCTGTCTTTTTCTCTGTTGTATTTTCCTTCTTTCTTTCCTTGGAATTTTGATGTCGGCTGTTCTTTGTCTTGTCGCTGTAATTGGTACGTATTGTCTGTCCTGTCTCTTTTGTCTTGATTTGTATCTCTTTTTTGGTCTGCTTTGTCGTAGTAACACGTGAGTTAGGTGAGGTTACTGATTTTCACGCTTAGCGTTTAGCAGTAACCTCGTTCATCACTATTTTCTAATTTAATTCTACCTAATAATATAATCTGATTCTTTGTGAATCCATTTTATTTGTACATGCCATTTCATATCTGTATTTCATTGTTTTGATGTGATGATGTGATGACAAAAATAAATTTGATTGGATTGATTGAAACCCTCATTTTGACACAAATCATCTTCCCTAGTTATAAATAAGATTATCCGGTTCTTTGACGAGATGTCGGCCATCTTTAAGAATAGCCTGGGGTATTTAAATTTCCATGACTCAGACAATTCTGGCAATTGTATATTGAACCCTCTTGACCAGACCAACCTAACCTTCCGACACTATGTCGCCATAGTAGTGCTATTAACCTTTAAATTGGTGGCATTTTGCAAATGCTGTTTATTAATTGCCATCACTTTTATTTGGTCATCACTGTTTTCGTGAACTACACAACCCAAGAATCGATTTTTCGTCTCTTATTGCAAATGTTATTATTCGCGCCCTGGTTGGTAGACATCTAAGGCCCATTTTACCTTATATCTGCAGCCTACCTGTACTTCAGGCTTTAGTGAGATTTGATGAAGGTGCATTAGTAGGATTAGTCCCTATAATAACAATGGTCTGTGAAGTGATGACTGCATGCTTTTCAGTTTGATTAAATGCTGGACTGGCGCATCCTTGTTGAGAAGTTAAGCTTACAAGGAAAATATATTAATTACTTTTCCCTTTTTTACAAATGTAAAACACCAATATTTTCAACTTTGTGGTACAGAGCCATTTCATTTTTTCATGCCATTGTGTCCTAAGGGGGGGGGGGGTTCTATTTTTTTCAAATTGAGAAATGGGTCTACTAGCACAATTGAGACTTATAGCATGATGGAAAGTGTAAACTTCAGCTTTCATTTGCTTTGAGGTAAATAGGACATCCCGTATCAAATTTTTCTGCTCGATTTAAGTAGCAAGTCTCGCCTTTCTGCTACTTTTGTACTACATTTGTATGTAAAAAGTGCTCACCCTGTGATGATTTAAGCAAATAATTTTTATTATTATGACCAAACATTATTCCAGCCTTTGCAAAATTATTTATTAAACATTAAATAATTCATTACGCATCAACCAACTCGTAATTTTCAGCTCGACAGCATTTCTATGATTCTTTATTATCACTGACCCAGTTCTATTTAGACGATTATTTTTAAAAATTAATTTAACCCATTAGATCATCCCCACTGCCGCAATGCCTAAAAGTAATAATTATATTTTAAAATAAAGAACCATATTTCCATTGTAGGGCCAAATTATAGTGATGTTGCAGTTTTTAGCTATTTTCGATTACGTTTCGCTCATATCTCAAATGGTGACAAATCGGGTTTTAAACGGGAACGAACGTACTCAAACGAAAGGTCGTATCAACATGAATTTGGCACGACTTTAAGCATCCCCACAGGGCTGGAGACCATGAAGCGGATTTTAATTAGGGCTTCCCTTTTGATTAATAAGCATAGTTCCCTATTGGTCAGCTCCTGGTTTGCCATGGCAACCCATATAAAAAATCTGGGGGGGGGGGGGGCCGGCTTCATGTTTTCCTGCGCTTGTACCCATGCACCTTCACCCCAAGTATGGTTTAAATGCAGTTACTGGTAAGCAGTTGCGTTTGTTCTCGTGTTTAGCCAACAGAGGCCCTGCTCAGATTACCATGGCAACTAGATCAAATAGTACCAATTTTTTCAAACTTTTTCAACTGGGCTACCATATGAATCCAACATGCATCTGGACATATTTCCGTAAATTCACGAAAATTGCAATCGAAAAATGGATAAAAAACCCTAGACCCCCTCTTAAGTATTTAGCCTACATTATGCTTCAGTTTTTACAAATAATATTATTGTAGCTTCTTGTAAAGGGCGACTCCTTATTTTTAATTCCCCTAATGATAAATTTGGAAGGTGGTGATCTGTTTGCATGCTCAGAGACTTTTCTGGAAATCACTACTATAAATAAGAACAAAGTAGTACATAAAACCCCAGACCCGAGTTGGGTAAATATCTGAATCCCAAACTAAGCAGGGTGTACACATCAATACCAACAAAAACGACAATAAGCAGTTAAAAAAGACAAATTGGTTCTGAAGCTCAGACAGGATGACCGAGTGGTGCTAAAACGACTGTCTACTAGATGTAGAGGCATTCCACCCACTGGGGCTCGTGTCTGCAGTTCCACAAAGTATAACTACAAGCAAAGCATTTTATACAAAATCTAAAAAGAGATTTGGGGGCTCTAGCATCACATTTTAAAATGGTTTTCAACTGTCTTGTCTTTGGTAAGGAGCCTAGAAACCTCCTACCACCACCCCCCCCCACCCCCCACCACCCACAACCCGCCCCCCCCCCCCACCCCACCCCCCCCCCACCCCCACAAAAACTGCCTTTTGTAAACTTTCAATAGATATTTTGTTTCGAATTGCTTACTGTCTATTACCATACCCGACATTCAAAGGAATTCTTAGTTTGGGATGTTCAATTTCACTTCAAACCTAAACTCTCCAGGACAGCTAAGAAAGTGTTCTTATCAACTATGTAGAAAATGATATTATTTGCTGATTTTCACAGTAAATATTATCGTTTCACCTAATGATGGGTATTATTTTTTGACAGTCTAACTAAGTGCATTACAGTACCTGAGGTAAACAACTTTACAACTTTAGTCAAACACCAATTTCCTTGTGCTCCTACTTTTCTGTCGGCAGATCTGCAGTATGTTGATTGGTAAGCGTATCACTATGACTTTTCATATGCCTCATCCACCAGAGGACCCAGGTTCAGTGGAATTGTCACTGAACTTGTGGCTGTAGTGACTTAACGGAACCTGTTATCTGGGTACCATATATCATACTCCAAAAACCAGGGGGTGTTTAATTTTAATACACCTGGTGATAGAAAATGGGTCTATAGAACAATTGAGATTATAGCATGATGATTGAGGAAAGTTGTAAATTTCAGCTTCTTTGCTTTTTGTTTGAGGGTAAAACACTTAAGGCATTCCGTTCAAATTTTATGCTCGATTTAAGTAAGCAAAGTCTCGCACGTTCGATGCACTTTTGTATAAATTGTATGTAAAAGTGCCCACCGTGATTTTTTAGCAAATATATTTGTTTTATTATTATGACACATTATTACAAGCTTTTTCAAAATTAATTTTTAAAACATTAATGTAAATTCATTACGCATCAACCAACTCGAAATTTTCAGCTCGACAGCATTTATTATGTATTTCTTTATTATCACTGACCCAGTGATATTTAAGACGATTATTTTAAAAATTAATTTAACCCATTAGATCATCCCCAATTTGCACCAAAATGCCACTAAAAATGTAATTAAATTATTTTTAAAATAAAGACCAATTATTTCCAAATGTGGGCCAAATTAATAGTGTTTATGAAGTTAGTTTTTAGTTATTTTCGATTACGTTTCGCTCAATATCTCCATATGGTGAAAATCGGGATTTTATGAACGGGAACGAACGTAACTCAAAACGAAAAGGTGTATCAACATGAAATTGGCACAGATATTAACCATCCCCAGCAGGGCTGTGAAACCATGAAGCCGGATTTTGATTAGGGCTTCAATTGGAAAATTATAGCATAAAGGTTCCTTACTGGGTCCGCTCTGGGAAGCAATGGCAACCATATCAAAATCCGGATCCATGGTTCTGAGATGTACCATGCACCTGCAACCAAGTAGGGTGTAAGTGCAATTTACTGGTAAGCAGTTACGTTTGTTCTAGTGTTGAGCCAATCAGAGCTCCCTGTTCAGGTACCATGGCAACAAGATCCCAAATAATTAACATTTTAAAAACTTTTCAAAATGGGCTACATATGATATATAACATGCATATATGTAACATATTGTAAAGTCAAGAAAATTGCAATCGAAAATGGGCAAAAAAACATAGACCCCCCCCTTCGTTTAGCATAAATATCGTCATTTTTTAAAATAAAATATTATTTACTTCTAAAGGGCCACGCCTTGTTTTTTTTAATTTCCTAATGAGAAATTGAAAAGGTGTGATTGTTGCAGTGCTCAGAGACTTTCTGGAAATCCAACTATATAATAGCTGGGGGATTTTTGACTGGAATATCATTTATTAGCGGTTTGGAGGTGGCCGTTGAAATAAATTTTTATAGCATGTTTGTGTTTATTTTGGCTGTCATCAAAAATTCATATCGAAGCATGCTGCAGTTGGAAAAATGAAAATTGAATAATAGTATTGAAAAGGAGGAACATATGCGGGACATAAACATTACTCAAATCCCTAATAAAACTTGAGAAAGAGGAGAGTAGTGTAGTGTTTCAGAGTCTGATGATGCTGTTAACGAAAGTAGACCCTTCCGATTTTGCTCTTCAATCAAACCTTGCTTGGTAACCAGAAATTAGTTCACACCTGCTATTGCTTTGCTGATAAGGTTCATGAACAACTGTGTCCCTATGATAGGGAGTCCCACAGCCATCTGTCTGTGGTCTCCATTGGTGTTGCTGATGCATCATTGTTTGCAGCATGTTCCCACAGATAGTCTCGTCTTCTACAGGTCACGGTGTATTTGTATATATTGACGTACAAGATAGGACACTCTGTCATGGGAGTTCAGTTTCCTTACTCAGGTTGTTCAATTTGTTATAGTCCGCCGGATCATAGTCCACCTACACGGTAACGTAGAGGGCACTCGTTCAGTTAATCTTACGCACAATTAGCTTCACGCTTTATTCCGTTTTGTCTATGCAGCCCCGGACGATGGCTCCCGCCGGACTAGTTGGTTTCACACCGGTAAACTTGGGGGGGTTTATGTTGGAACTATAGATTTTATTACACTTTCCCGACGCTGAATAATAATTTAAAGCCCGTAATAAGGTTAGTTCACACCAGCATTTTAGTTTAAGAGTTTATTTCAGTTTACTCCCCAATACAACCGTAAATTACAATTTAATTTCTTGGTAGTAAAATAGTCCGACCAATTATTGATGATTATATTCAGACATGGGACTAATTGCATTTCAAATTAATGATTCCCCTTTTCCGGAGTAACGCAATATTTACTCCAGCCATGTTGTACATCGAATATCGGTCACATCTTATTATCACATACAATCTTTTTCATAAAGAAGACAACCAATTATGGAACCAGTCATCCCCAACCCACAAGACACGAGTTGGGGTAAGTAAATAGCGTAAATTCACAACTCAAGCAGGCTGTCTCCCCCTGTTGTTGCGCTGCTGTTGTCCCCTCGTGTAAACATCACAAGATCCAACAAAACGACAATACAGCATGTTTATATTAGTTTTTTTTTAAAAATTTTCAAACCTTTAAAATTGAGTCTCTGAAGCTGCTAGCGACAGGAGGAACTTCAAATGGACAAACGTTTATTAACTGGTTTATAGAAGATCACAAAGCTTTTTACATATGCTTTATTCACGGCCCTCCCATTAAAATAGCAGCGCTATAATATTATTGTTGAGAAAATCAATCAAAAACGACTGGAATCATTGACCCTAGGGAACCCAACTAATTCCCAGGCTCACATCAGACATCAGGAGAGCGAGGAAGAAGAAGACGAAAGAGGGGAGGAAGAAGACGATGAAGAGGAGGAGGAGGAGAAGGGAGGAAAAGGGGGGAGAAAAGGAAAGAAAAGACAGGTGAGGAAAACCCGAAAACAATCAAGGAGGAAGAGGCGAGGGGGAGAGGAGGAAGAAACCCCAACGATCTGCAAATGCGGGCTATAATGATGGCTTGCTTGACTTACCTCGATGTACCACCAGTGGCGTAGCCAAGGCCCAAGGTGGGTTTAAAGGGGGGGGGGGCTGGTGCCACCTCTGAAAACATTTTTGAGGGGAAATCAGGGGAAAATAAAAACCAGCCCCTTTTGAATTATTTTGCCATGCGAGGAGGGAAATATTTGTGCTGGATCGGGACATTTGTTGCACCTACCATTGAAATTGCCCCCTCGGAACCACTGGGCTGGCTAGCGCCTGATGTCACCATCTTTCAAAGAACTTCAGAAAGGTGGAGCTTTTATTAACATGATTATGGGCTAACCTTGGAGAATTATCACTGTCTAGAATATACTGCAACGGAACCATACGTTGTCCCCAACTTGGGACGCTGAAAGAGTCGTCCAATCGTAGTGTGAAGGTGAGCCCGTGTAATGTAATTCACGCCACTTACGCAATTGGATGTGAGCTGCCAAATAGTCAAACCTATCAATGGTGTTGACAAAATAGATTCAAACCAAATTAATAAACGTTAAGAATCGGGACACGAATGTCCAAAGAAGAATTAGCTAGCTCTTTAATCTTTTACCGAAGTCAGACGAAAATAACCGACCCTCGTCCTCGGCCAACAACACAAACTATTTAGCATTGATAAGAGGAGATAAACCCAATAATCTTTAACTGGCAATTACTAAAATTTTACCAACACTGCAAACCGTTGTGACCCAAGACTACATTTTGTAATCATATTAAGTCCGAGTAACGGAGGTTTTTCTCATGTTGTGCAAGTATGGCTTTTACAGAAGGTTTTTTGTCTCGGCAACATAACATCCTCACTGAACCCTCACACCCTTCCTTTTATTCATTTAAAGTCCAGACACTAAGATGGACCTTTGAATTTTTTTCCACGAACGGTATTGTTTAGTCGAAGCATGTGGCAATGGCCGTAGGATCTTTATGTCTTGTTTATCATGTAAGGAGGAACAATGGCCATAAGGAGGCATCAAAGACAGATGTGGGGGCGAGAGAGATGAGAAATAGACATCCATCTTGAACAGGAAGGGTTACGTTGAATGTATTCACCATGGACAGGACACTTCGTACACTTCCAAGTCGCCTCGTACGTGGTACCAGACTCGCATGACTAGTTTGCCTGATGAAGACCTATGGTATCGGGTGGCAACTGTTACAGCTTTTAACAATTTAGTAAGATTCCATTTATTAGACCCGCATATTCAATAGCCAGCCAGTTGGTGGACAAGATAGAAGCATTCCAGTACTACAATTACATTCACCTGTCAATGATCCCTGTTGCACTCGCTAAACATGGATCGATTGACAGCTTAAATGTATTGGTATAGCCTGGAAAGTATGCATCTGTCCAACAACAGGTCTGGTTGGCTGACGTCATATTAATACGGTCTATAGAATTAACCTTTTGCTCCTTTAATTATGGTACTGGATGACTGGGAATAGGAAAGTCATCATAATTAGGGCAAAAACAATTCTATGGATATGTGATCTAATCTTAAAATATCAAGAATCTTTTATACTTGTTTTACTGAAAAGTGTTATGCACATTTTAATTATTTAATAACTTGACCAACCACATATTTATTCTCTTATGGTTATTTTTTTGGAGCACTATTGCACAAGAAACTGTCGTTTTTGACCAGTTCAAACCCTAATTACCATAGTACATTATACCGCAGGATCTAGATTTGCAATGAATGTACTCATAATACTCATTTTGTCAAAAAATTAACAATAAAACTACAATTGAATTTACAGGGGCAATGCAATTGAACCAACCTTGGGGTTGGGGTTTGCAGAAAAAAATAATATAATTTAAATAATGTTGTTGTGTTTTTCATTTTTTAAGTTGTTCTTTTAAATATTTCAAGATGTTTTTTCCATCAACAATTTTTAAAAAAGTAACATATTTACAAAAAAACAACACTTTCAATCTATCTATACTATAAAGATCGAACATCGCCCGCCATGTTGGTTTGCCCGCGAGGCTGACATGCTTGACCAAGGAGGTTCGCATGTTGAATGGGTACCCTATTCAGGAATACCCTTCCCAGCGCGTCTCTCGATTGCTCCGGGGTTTTGTATTGTCAAAACTGCTGTTAGATGATTTAGATTTCATTTAGATTGCAAATAAACGTTTTGTAAACATAGCTAAACATTGTTGTAAACAGTAGTACGTAGATGACCGGATTGAATTCACGTGGTTGACAAAGAGAAAGTACCGTTAATTGTGCGGTACCATAGTCTTAGGGTACGCGGATCTCATTATGTTCGTGGCTTAATTACCCATAGGTCCATTCGAGTTTTGACTTGTGCTATTCTATGTATTTTAATGCCTGAAAGACTTTCTAATGATCTCCAAACGTGTTATTTTGACCGCCAAATTCGTGACCTTTTTGTTTCTCGCGTTTTTAAATCGTGATCGCGTGGTCGAGTTTTGCCCTCTTTGATATTATTCTTAAATTATTTATTTTTTGGAAACAAAAAAAAATAAGAGGATAAAGATACCTCATATACAGGTGAACAATCACGTTTAAGTCTATTTTTGTATATCATTAATTGGACATCATGATCATTAACGTATTTGGAAGAAAAATAATTGGTGACCTTTCCGCTCTCAGACTATACACAAGAAGAAGGCTGGACTGGACACTCCTCGCACGTATCTATGCACTCCGCGTCCTTGGTATAATGTTGGTACTGCATGGCTGTGGATCTGGTCGACCTGAAACAATGCAAACATTTAGGCCTAAAGTAAATATACTTAGCGATACGATTAGCTTATAGCAGCGACAAGAAGAAGAAAGCAGGTCTGGGTTTACAACTGCAAGTGGCATAGCAACTAAAAAGGGCGATTGGCCCGATCCGATTTAAGTAGATAAAGATTTAATTTGAATAGGAATTGACCCCGGGTTCATTTGGTTATAGCAAATGGGTCGGTTTTTTTTTTTTCAAAAGTTCTCATGGCCGATTTTTTAAATGATTTTAATTTTGATAGAATTGCTCTCAAGGGGTTCTCAACACAAAATGACCATACGGTCGCTGCCACAGAAATCGAGTGCAACCATTGTTCAGGCATTCTGTATATCATTTTTCAGTGGTCAATTAATTTTTGGTTTTATAGCAAGGGGTTTCTTTTCAAAGGTTCTCAAATTTGTTGGAACATTAATCACACAATGTTAAAATATGTTCAATTTTACATTTTCTAAAAATTGTTGGAAATGAGTCAAATTTCTTCAATCCGGAGCAAAAATTTGCTTAAATGCCAACATTTTGGGAAGTAAATGGCAATTTGCGGGTTTTAAATTGCCCTAAATATCCATCGCTGATAGGTGTGGGGTCCACGTTTTTGGAAAAAAATAGCTATGGGTCTACTACTTCCAGACTATAGGAGGCACGTCCCGACCAAACAAAACCCGGGGAAATGACCTTGACCCCCACCCAATCCGTAAAGTTTCTCGCCGAGATTTCAATCCGTTTTGGATGTGAGAGTCATGTGAGAGCCAGGAGGACATTTTTCCGTACGTTTAGGCCCATAATACCGCGACTATCACCAAAAAAAAATAATTAAAATAAAAAAAACAAAAAACGAGGGCTCTGAATCAGAGCTAAATTCTGTGCAAATTAGCCTGGAGATCCCAATATGCAAAATCCAAATTACGTGAATCGTAGATGGTGGGCATGTCAGTAGTGGAATCATGAATGTAATACCCGGATCATTCCAAACCAAAGCTAACGAGAATCTTTTTATAATTAATTCTTTGCACTTCCCCCATCAAAATTTGACATCATTACAAGATCTTCAATTTTGTAGGTCTAATGCCAAAAATCAAGGTTGTTAATCTTATTTTAGGCGATAAGTCCTCAAGTTTGCATTTCACTTTTTATTGTCAGTTTCATGTTCTACACACGTGGTTATATAGTGTTGTGAAGGATACTCAAACAGGATTTTTTGCAGAGGATTTTGCAGAGGATTTTTGATAATAATCCCCCTTTCAGCATCGTTGTCACCGAAAGACCCCCATTTAAAAAAAAATCACCCAAAGACCCAATATTTGTGAAAAATTTTACACTGTCCCCCAAAGGGCCCTTATTGAGTTGGGGGAGGGAAAATTTGAAAAAACTTTCACCACAAAAAAACCTTCATTTTTTGTTGAAAATTTCGCAAAAATATTCCCCAAGGGGATCCCCATTTTTTTTCGAAAACAATTTTGCCAATTTATCATCTGAAAGCACCCCTATTCTTGGGGCCAATTTGAGCGGTTAGGACCCCTATTTTTCAGTCCTCTGTCACCCAATTGCCCCAGGGTTGGAAGCGCGAGCCTTACAGCCATATCCATTTTCATAGGTTTTGGGGGGGGGGGGGGGATGTTTTTTGCCCCCCTCGGGACACAATTGTACACCACATTTTTGCTTTAATCACGTTTATTTCCAGTCTGAAAAATAGTCTTTCAAATGACTATGTGGTTGGAATTTTGCGCCGATTACCCGATCACCGTATGAAAATTAGGGGTTAAGGCTGCTGCTTTCAAAGCTTGGGGCCTTCAGTGACAAGCAGAATGTGCCAAAAAAAAGGGTTCTTGGGGGGAAAGGCAGACACCCAAAATGCCCATAAATAAGGGTGATTTTTTTTTGTGACATTTTGCTAAACTTTTAAAAGCGTTGTCTTTGGGTGAAAATTTGGGAGCTTGGGGCATTCGCTGATGAGAATGTGCCAAAACGGGTTTATGGTGAAAGGCACCAGCCAGATTGCCCATTAAATAAGGGTGATTGTTGCCAAATTTATGGCCGGAGAAGGGTGGGTTGAGCAAGGGATGGAAAACCGAGATAAAACCACCGATTGAACAGGATAGCTCCGACAAAGCATAGAACTCAGCCCACTCGCCCCTCCGTCCACCACTAAACATCCGTCTCTGTCACCCCAGCCAACAAGGCCAACCCCCGCCTACCTCCTACTCAATTGGTCAACCACTTCCCCCTGCCCTTTCCACCAATTCCCTTCCTCTTTCCCCTCTCCTGTCGCCTATTTCAACTCAACCTAAATAGATACAAACTCTTCCACCAAGAACATGACCCCCTCCATCTCCCTGATAACCCAACCTTCACACAATAATACGCCTGTTCCCCCTCCCCCCACGCAAAAACAATCTTATTCCCCAATCCCCCACCCCCAAACTAACCCCCCTCCAATAAAAACTCAATCTCCCGACCTTACCAATCCCTTGCTCCCCACCCACCTATCTAAACCACTCCTCTACATCACGTCTTAAGTCTCCACTCCAGACCTACATTAAACACCACTCCCCTTCCCTCTTATAACTAGTCAACTCTCCCCTCACACTCCCACCACTACCACTTTCCCCTACGTCCATACATGTCGCCCACCTCTTTATACCCCACTTCATATCATAACTCCTCCCCCCGATCCCCCTCCTACACGTCCATTGCTATCCAATGGTACTCCCCTTAATCCGTTCTTTCCCACCAATCTCACACCCCCCCACATTGCCCAAATATCCACTCCCCGCCCCCCACGTAACATTGAAAAACGCGCCACCCCCACAAGGTAGTGACTCACCGCCCCAACTAATTCCCCCCACTCATCGATCTAATCTCACCCAAACTCATCCTTCGATCCTACCCTACGTCATCTCGTTCCCCTCATCACCAATCCTCCATTACTCTCCACCCAATTTCCCCCGCACACCCAGTTCCCCCCAACCCCTTTGACGCTACCCTGTCTCTACAACGCCCGCTCCCGCCTCCAACATCTATGATCTGTCCTCACTCCTGGCGCATTCCAACTCATTTCACTCTGTATGCTCCCTAACGTCCTTCCCATACATCATTCCCGGTTATTCACCCCCAACCCCTACTACCTATCTAATTCCTACCGCTCCCGATACCACAACTCCTCACCACAACAATCATACACCCAACCCCCAACCCCCTCCCCATCACCCCCCTCAAACCTCCACCCCTCACTTGCTTACCATCCTATCGTGTACTTCCCCCACGCAGATCTCTCCACATACCATCCCCCCATCCCCCTACAACCTAAACATTATCCTCCCCCCTCGCCAGTACCTCATGCCCCCTTTCTCCACACCCACCCCTCATCCGCCCCTCCCAACTTCACTCCCCCCCCCGCCAATTATCCTCGTCACGCTTTTGCATCCACCTCGCCACCTCGTCCATCAACCGCATTACACTTTCCCCGAAACAGCCACACCGCTCACGTCCCCCCAACCCCGGCCTGCGCAATCCCGCCCATACCTCCCCGCCTGTCGCGGAGTCCCCCCATACCCAACACTTTCATATCCCCCATACCAACTCCCCTACAACCCCTCCACACCACCACGTAAACACGAAACCCCTCCCCTGCTTGACTCTCCCCTAATCATCCCCGATGAACTACAATCGTTTCCACCACACCCCCAATCATGCTAACACCCCAATTCCTACCCCTCCACGCGTCCACCAAACACACGTTCCGCACCCCACCACCTATGTATTTTCGCCATCTATCCACTTATCGTGTAACTCTCCGACTCCCCCCACCCCTCGTTCCTCTTCAAGACTCCATCCAAACGGATCTTCTCGATACCTGTTCTCTAACGCATTCTTCCCTTTCTGCGTTCCTCCTTACCTCACCACTAAATTGAAACCACCTTACCCCCCCGTTCAAACCTTTCAACCCCCCCCGAAATCATAGACTACCTGTCCTCTACTCAGGCCCAATCCAATCTCACCCTCCATACTTCACCCAAGACCTTCATGATCATCTCCCCCCTCACCGCGTATGACCTCAGTCCCCCGACTGGCAAAATTTCCTCTAAACAATCCTTTCCCGTTACTACCTCCCCCCCTCCAACTAATTACCCAAATCCCACCCTCCCTGCCCCAACCACCTCCCCACCCAAAACCCCCCGGCACCATCACACCATGTTACACTACCTCACAAAATTTTTCACTTTCCCGACCGTCCGTAACCTGTCTTTCCAACCCCCCCCGCTCCCCCAAACTCTAAGAAAACCCTCACCCAAATCCCCCATTTTTCCAGCACTTTCTCCTCTCATCCTGTATACTCTACCCTTACCCTCCCTAACCGTTTACAAATACCCCACTAATTTAGATCCAACTTCTCTTACAAAACCCCACAGTCACACCGTACCTGTCCCCTCCCTATCATTCTATCTTTCACCCCATCATTCATATGCCGAACCCCACCCTACCTCCACATAATCAGCCCCACATCACAACATAACCGTACCACTAAATCCCCACAGTACTACCCCACCAGACAGCCCTCCGTATCAACTGCCCGCAACACCTTCTCAGATAATATACAGACCTCCCCCGTCACAACCCCACCCGGGCAGCTCACCGGCGTCCCACTTTCCACCAGTACGCCGCCCTGTTGCCCGAACTTTTTGACCAATTTTTCTACCTGTACCAGGCCCCCTTCACCAACCTCCGGCCCTCACCGACTCCCAATAGCCAAATACAATACATCCCACCCTCCAGAACTCAAAACCCCCCTTAAATACACCCGAATCCCTCACCTCTGTTCTTCAGCCCCCGCCTACCACCAATCAGCAGATCACGACCTCACCGTACCACCCCCTACCAGCACTCATCGATTCCCTGGTGGCAAACTTAACTCAAACATTCATTATATCCATGCGCCTCCCCGGCTTCTCCCCCCCTCACCCCATGCACCCTACCCCCTTAATACACTCCTCATCCCCACCAACTAAATCACGCCAACCTGTTTGACAAACCACACGTTTACCCGCCCGTTCCCCGGCCTCTCTAACATGCGCATGCAATCGCTAGTCGGACTTAACTCCACTAGAACTACCCTCACCCACTGCTATATCTCATCACTTCTCTGGGATACCCTAGTTTGTCTTACAACACACATTTCTGTAGTCATAATTCATTACCACTCCCAAACTCCATCCCACATCTGCGTATTTGACTGTAAATTGTCTATCCTCAACCTTACTACTCTCCCCCTAAAAACCCCGACTTAAACTACAAATGAGCCCCCCTCTGGATAGCTAGGATTCACCCCTCGACACAGCTGCCTAAATTTTATATTACGACCCCGAGTCCTCAACTTTAGCTCATCCTTCCAAATTCCACCTACCACAAACTAGCCCGAAGGACTTATTTGTGTTGGAGGTATTGAAGAAAATACCACGGTAATGAGTCATCACATTTAGTGGATACATCGTGCAATTCTGCTATATTTATTATTTAACGACAAGGAATTGGGTTGTATTAACCTTTTATCTGAAACATGCAACCCGATTCTGGTTAATTCGATCATCATCTCACGTCTTGATTTTGTAAATGTCATATCAGGTATATCAACCACTGATCAACTTACAATGTTTACAAATGCATTCAAATTGTGCGGCGCCTAATTCTCCAGAAAAGAAAACATGACCGAATTTGCCCTTTGCTTCTAATTATTGAGCTTCAACTGGCTACCCGTGGCGGGTTTGGATAAAATTCAAGATGGCCATTTTTTGGCATTCGGGCATTTCGGGAGGTACCTTGGCCATTATTACTAGTCAACTGTGCTTGTGCACTGCGGCCGTCGCGTTTACTCCGTTCATCATCTGAAAAAGTTATTGAAACTCCACGGGTCAACCTTAGTCGGCTGATGAATGCTCATTCATTTTACTCTTCAGCTGTTCGGAATTCATATTCCAAAAACAGATTTCGCGGTAGCGAGTCCCCAAGTTCAAGTCTTTTTCAAACGTCAGCTATTATTATATCGTACTCTGAAGGGTTTCTACCTACCTAGGCAAAATACTTCAAAATAAAGCTTTTAATTAGTTTTGTGATAACACATTGAGTTTCTTTGAATTTGGAATTTTTAGTGGGAAATGATTGGCCTAGGGGAAAGCTAGCCACTGATATTAAAAAAAAATATGTAAAATTAAGTACAAATCTTATATTCAAATGATATTTCTTTAACATTTCACATATTTTAGCATGTTTGAAAAGATTCCATAAAACAAAAATAGTGGACTGAAAACATAATATTTAAATAAAATACTTATTTGAAAAATTATTCCCAGATTGATCAACAGAGCCTCCCGTGTTGCGAAAAATTGTCCCTAAAATCATCATTGACAAAACGTGACTAATTGCTCATTAATTTGATTTGTTACATGTAAAATGATTAAGGCAACGTTTTCAGTTAACACATTGATTTATCGAAAGGGAAAAAAATCAGCACATTTTAGGTATGTGGGCAAAATATCCTTGCTACATCAAAAAAACTGTAGCAGTACATAGTAAAATATAACATTTTGCTCTAAGCACTTGAGCTAAGGACCTCAATAGTGGTGTCTGTTGTTGGGCAAAGGGTGTGACGAAAGAACTATGCTTTTGGCCTACAGTCAGGCAAATTTTTTCCAAAAAGAAATTGGGTGTTTGACTGCTTAACCTTCTTGCCTTCACCCTACTTGTGAAAGAATCCTTGTGAAATTTCATTCAGAAACTTATACGTTTCTTATGGTAGTAAAAACTTATAGAATGAAATAATATTAATTCCAAAGCAAAAATTATGCATTTCGGAAAAAAATATTTTGTTACAAATTTTAGCACCGGAAAATATATACATGGCCTAATAGTATTGTTAATCATAAAGTTGTTAGAAGTTTCATTGGGCTTAACATGCATTGTTATATTTAATTGTGCATAAGTTTTTCATTAACCACATTCCTTTTAACAGAATGTTGATGTGCATTACAATACATTAACCACCTGTTCTTACAACAGCAATTACTGAACACATTTCTTTGGCAATGCTGAATGCTTCAAAAACTGGCGATTAGATAGAAATACAGAACACTGTAAAAACACGATGAATGTGTAGTTTTATTGTCCCCTCGAACGAGTTTTAGGAATGGGGACTATAAATTAGCCAGCTCCGTCCGTTCGTTCGGCCGTCGTTTCCTTTATTTCATCTTCTTCTTATTCTAGTATTAAGCTACAAATTAACCCGGGTGGCCACTCTTGTGTAAAGTTTGTAAGCACCCGTGTAAATTGACTTTCAAAAATGACCCTAATCTTTATTATGCCCACACTTCGTCAACCTGAGTCCTACACAAGGATTTTAACTCAGCCAAACACCCTAACAAGATTTTGATATGATGAAATAGATCTCGCAAACAAGGATAGTTGCTGCAAAATGGTTGTAAAATCACTCTATTGTGGCCAAATAAGTAATGAATATATAGCAAACTACTGGGTAGATGATTTTTGGAAAATACCCTAAGTGAGGATAAATCCTGTAAAAACACCCTTTTTCGGCCAAATCAAGCTGTGTGTTTTGAGACCCCAAAACATGGATCTGCGTTTTGCCTTTCGAGAACACCCCAAATCCACATTTTTTTCCGCTGGTGCTTACATGTTATTATTTTGAGTAATGCCCCCGGGTTTATAACCTAGTTGAGTTTGCTTCAATCCATCTCCTTGCACTCCTCTTTTTTTTTCTCAGGTTCTTCACGGCAATGAAACTATCTTACCCGCATAGATGCTGACACTACATGGGAAGCTTGCCTTTTGGCAGTTTACTAGCAAACAGTTGACACTTTTGTAATGTAATATGGCCCAAACCAGGTTTATCAAAGTCATGGTTAACCTTGCCAATTGAACATCTCCTGTCCTTTGTATATATGTTCCGTTTCAAAAAGGGTAAGTGACTATGTCACCTCAAAGTTTACAGTGCTTGGGCACTGTGTGTAAGTGCAGTTTAGATGTCAAGCAAGTCTATTTTTGTAAGTTTTACTGACCACAAACAGGAGATAAGTTGTATATTTCACCAGTTATTGCAGTGCCTAACATAATAAACATCCAGTATATACTTTTGATATTCGGGTAAAAACTTTTTTTAACCAGCTATAATATTAAGTGAACCGTGAGAGATGCACTCTTTGAATGTTGACAGTGGGTCAATTAAGTTAATAACTATGTGAAATATGTCCACCGTGTCATCTATTCCACTTTTGACCATGCAAAGACTGCCATTTTATGTGTGGCATTTGTATTTGTGTGTGTGACAAATAAATCAACACTGTAGTTTGCTTGGTATATTATTATGTAAGCCAAATTTGACACCCAAATGGTGGTTATTCACCATGCTGTCCTATTGTGGGATACATCTCACCAGCATTTAAAGGTGCGTGTTCTAGATTGGTTTTTGGGACCCCCCCCACCCCCACCCCGACTTAACCGGAATTAGTATCAATTCTATATCAGATAAAAAGAACAATTTTTCTCATTGTCCCCCATCCTGAAATTTTACAGCCTTCAAATCCATCTTCTTGTCTGAAGATCGATGCGTAAGTGGTTAACCATCGATTAACACAGTAGTGAAATGGAGCCGTTCTGTAATATCGAATTATCAGCTCAAACATCCAAACTGCAAGTTGTGTTTCCCACGGAAGATGGTTACAAAGTGTATCAGGTGCCAAGCCCATATCAAATAGAGAACACTATACGCTTAGATGGGAACAAGCCCCTTTAAATTTCACAGTGATTATGTACACCAAATGGGTGTAGACCAATGGGTTTGTTGTGCTCTAATGGGTAGCAATAAATTGGAGATAATGTGTTTATCCTGCAGTGACTGTAAATAATATTTTCCTTTGGCTTTGGTAGGTTAAACCCTGCACCAGAAACGAAAACATAGCGGTTTGACTGTTCAGACTGATCTGCCAAGTAATATTGGTGCTGCCATTCTTCAGCATGCCACGTGCATATGACAGCCAATGCATTAATTGTTGATCTTCACCCTTGATAAGGTGCTTAGCCTCCATTGCCTGAAGATAACCTTATTACATGTTTAATTCCCCCAGAATATTCATGAACAGAGATGTACTTTTTTTTTGGGGGGCTATAAATAAAAAAATCTGGAAATGTAAAAAAAAAAAAATTCAATTTTCTTGAGATCAACGATTAACGATAATGGTAAAACTGCATCAAGAAAACCACATTGCTAAGTACCATTATTTTTAGAGAGGTGTCCCCTTCTACCCTAATTGCATAAGAAAATACGTTCCTGATTTCACCGATGCTACACTAAATTTGCCTCCCGTCGATTCATATTTGGGATTTTCAGGAAATGGGCCACTCTGTTACTCGCTATGGAAAATATGGGGAATTGTCATTCAATTTGCAATCCCACGGTGGTAACATATTATGTGTCCTAAATTGAAAATTTCTCAGTAACAACATGCAATTACCCAGCATCCGACAACATCCGCGGGGGTTTATTTTTCCTGCCATTGGTTTTTTTGTTCAAATGAGTCTCTTCAACGGACTTTAGTAGGAATCTGTGAAAACTTGATATCCGTTAATAATAAGATTTGAACAAAATACGTGACCGGTTAGAAGTTTTTCTGTATAACGTTGTTCAGGTGGTAGAAAAGGAACCATTTTTGACAATAAAATCCTACACGGTCTTCGATTTCTTCTGGAATTCAACTGAATGTCAAAAGTGTTTTCAATTGCAGTAGTGCGTGAACTATGCTGGTGTATCCTGCACAAGCGGGATGTTTTTTGCCATGAGCTGCTGTGATGCAAGACATGGTGCCATGCTTTGAATCTAGGTGTACTTAACAAACTACAGTGATGTTACACTCAAAGCTAATTATAGTTTTCAATAATTGGTGGCCTCAGACCGAGTACCAGTTGTCAATCTGAAACAAATAACTAGGAAAGAATTGCATGAACAGTTGTATTCTTTTCTACTGTGAGTACCCCAAGTGGTTTTTGGCAAGGGTCAGTACTCGGAATTCTATGGGATATTTTGTACAGTTACAAATTTTTTAGTTTAATGGGTAGTACGAACGTTTGTTCATTTTTTTGTGGATTTTTTTTTTTTGCATTGTTTTCAACCAATCAAACATACTATTTGGAAATCGCACCATTAAATTAAAATCTACTTCATCAAGCTGAGGTTATGTAATAAGGAAAGAGTTTGAATGGTTGCAAATTGGTATCAATACCATTTCAAGAAGTGTCGACCTAGTCCCACGTGAAAGCCCTATCTGTCATTACACCAATGTAAACTTCAGCATGATCAGAAGGCCCCAAAATTGGTTAGATTTGCAAAACAAGCCAGAATTAAAAAAAGGGTCCGCGGTTGTACGCAGATTTATTTTGGGTGCAGATCTTCAAAAAATTGACCTTTTTGTAAAGTGGACCTTGTCCCCTAAAAATGGTCCTTTTTTGGACTTTGAAAAGCTCATCACATAAAAAGTGAACGTTCTTGTCATATTTTCGCTAAGTTATGGACCTTATCAAAAAATCAGCAAAAAGTGGACTGTTTGCCCCTTTTGTGGTATAAGGGGGTCTGGGAGTGTGACTGCACCACCCGCACCCTCCCTGTATACGGGCCTGAATAAGGTAGTTAAGTAGGTTACCCTACATTTGTCTGTAATGAACACAAAGGAATACAGTGCATAGTATGACTTATAAGATTGCTCTTTTCAGAAGTCAATTCTATGCATATTTTTTTAACACTTTAGCATGAATTTTTTTATGGGTATAGAGAAGTAAAAACATTTTTCTGAAAATCCAAAATTAGCATTCATATTCATTTGTAAAATAAAAAGTATCAGAAATCAGGTAGCTCAGGTTATGACAATCTAACAATTTTTTTAGGCTTAAAGGGTAAAAAGAGACACATTTTCTGTCTTATAGCAGAGTATTTTCAAAAGATGGTTCTGCAATATGTAACCGGAAATGCCAAAACAACAAATATGAAATGGCTCATTTCAGATTTGGACAATGAAGCAGTGTGTTACATAACACTTGGTGTTCTGTGGCAGGTCATCTATAAGTGTCAAGTTTTTACCTTTTAAGACAGCTCAGGCCAAAAAAAAAAGTTTGTTTGCCTACCAACCCTAAAAACCAAACTCAGAAAATTTTATGCAAATTAGCACAGATTAAAAAAAAATTCTACTGACCGACTCCCCCTCAATAAAAAAGAATGACCGACCCAAATATTTTTCCTCCATTACGGCAAACAAACATTTTTCTTAGGCCTAATCGATCTTACCACAAGCCCCTCATTGGCATCACCAACTGTTCCAAAACACCTTAAGCCTATTGGAAGAAGCACATCCTTAAAAATAAGTTCTTATCTTGCCCAGGGACACAAACACGTTGACCACAGTGGGGCTCGAACTCATGATTTTAACAGTCTAATGATCACGAGTCCTGCGCTTCTCCACTAGACCACACATGATATAAAACATATTACAAAGCTTTTAAAAGCTACTATATTTAAGATAATTTTTCCAAGTTGTAGGACAAATAAAACTCAAAATATGATTGAAATGGAATTTGTCACACGTTCATTTTTGGCGAATAAACACCTTGTTTAATATATACTTGAAGTTTTCTTTGTAATAAACCATTTCTTTAGACAAATAGAAGTCTTAGTCTTACAAAAGACCTCAACCAATAAAATATGTAGGATATGAACGTCAATAAATGTTAATATTTCATGACTGGTTAGCATTTGGAACAGCTCCACCCTTAGAAAGTTGCTCAGACCACAGGTATGAGTTAATTTGAACCAAAATCATTTCCTGTACTGCAGTGTGTATATTGTTTAAGAAAGACTGTATTAACCTCTGAACCTTATCTGTTGAGTGCACGTATGGTCCAATGGTCGTGGGTTCGAGTCCCGCTGATGCCGATGTGTTATGCACTTGTGCTTGCCTCTCTCCACTCAGAAGCAAAATGTGGAGTGCTGATAGGTAGTGCGCTAGTTGGCCAAGCATCAAACCTTAATGGGAAATAGCACCCTAATATTTTGTGCACGTGTGTGATTCTCAACAGCGACAAGCAGATAAAAAATGAAGGGTGGGTGCGAAGGGTGGAACTGATGGCTACATCCACGTTACGATGCTGTTTTGTGAGACGCACTATATAATCTGCTAAAATTCTAACATTCCATTGCACACAAGCTTTATTTGTTGGTAACATGGCTACTCCGATTGATTCAGTAGTGATGATTCCCTTAATGAAGCGACATGATTGTGATGATTTCCAAGTGTCAGCATAACAATAATGGTCAGGTGCTTTGCACTCCTCGGGCAAAAAGCGTATTATAAATCCTGTGATAATTATTATGTTGTTAGGCAACATGCCCATTGCATTGTGGGAACAAATTTGGGTACATATTGACTTTAGGAGAACAAACCCAGGAACCATGTATTGAATGTTAGCTCTTTAAGAGCAGGGAAGATATATTTCGTGTTTTGAGTAATAATAACAGCAAAACCTCTTTGAATTAAGTCAACTTATTGAGTTATATTTTGGTTATATATGCATACAATATAGTCCCAAAGATTATTGCAATCAATTCAAAATCAAACTTTTTTTATTGTTGGCATAGCTGCTTCTTTACTTCGGTATTTTTGTATACATGTCAATGCTTCAATTTTGCAGTCTTGTACATAATTCAACAATATATAGTAAACCTACATCTAAGTTATGTATTTTGTACATAAGCATGCACTGTGCTGGGATCCTATTATCTTCAAATGCTCTATTTACAAGGGGTCAAAGACGTACATTCTTTAAAAAAGTGTATTGGTAACTTTTGGCAGCTGATGTTAAAAACAGGGTTGCCAAAATGATTTGTAAAGCCTACTTTATAGGTGGACAAGTTTTTTTTTTTTTTTTTTTTGGGCAAAAAGCGTATTATAAATCCTGTGATAATTATTATGTTGTTGGGCAACATGCCCATTGCATTGTGGGAACAAATTTGGGTACATATTGACTTTAGGAGAACAAACCCAGGAACCATGTATTGAATGTTAGCTCTTTAAGAGCAGGGAAGATATATTTCGTGTTTTGAGTAATAATAACAGCAAAACCTCTTAGCCATGTTGGTAACATGGCTACTCCGATTGATTCAGTAGTGATGATTCCCTTATGAAGCGACATGATTGTGATGATTTCCAAGTGTCAGCATAACAATAATGGTCAGGTGCTTTGCACTCCTTGGGCAAAAAGCGTATTATAAATCCTGTGATAATTATTATGTTGTTGGGCAACATGCCCATTGCATTGTGGGAACAAATTTGGGTACATATTGACTTTAGGAGAACAAACCCAGGAACCATGTATTGAATGTTAGCTCTTTAAGAGCAGGGAAGATATATTTCGTGTTTTGAGTAATAATAACAGCAAAACCTCTTTGAATTAAGTCAACTTATTGAGTTATATTTTGGTTATATATGCATACAATATAGTCCCAAAGATAATTG